>CM021103.1:565320150-565456818 GCA_007115665.2 Sequoiadendron giganteum | reverse complement strand
GATTCCCTGGAAGGGAAAAAGAAAGGTTGCAAGTCTATTTGGTTCACCTGGTGTAACTCTCAAAAAGGTGCCAAGAGAGTATACTGTAGGCTGGATAGATTTTATGCTAATAAAGACTTCTTTTTTGTTGCTCTGGTGGGCGAAGGATCTAAGGTGGAGGTCCTCCCTTATTCTCTATTAGATCATCACCCTATTAGAGCTAGTTTTAGGTTGAAAGCTAGTGTTCCTAAAGTTGGTGGACTTAATAGAAGTTTTTGTCTCAACACCAATCTCCTGAAGGATTCAGATTGCAATAATGTTGTTATTTGTCTTAGGCAAATAAATAAACACTTTTACAGTTCTTTGTCCACCATTTATAGGTGGTCCCTTAATGTTGAAGGATGGAAAGCCCTATTTCAGACCATTGGGAAAAAGAAAGCCAAGGACTCTCGTAGGAGGGAAGCCCTTCTTCAAGAGAGGCTCCTCCACTCAGAGTTAGATCTCTAGAGTAACCCCACTGATGTATCTTTGGCTACTAGACTTGTTGCAGATAAGGAGGCTCTCAGAAGGATTCAAAATACCAAGATAAATGGGTTAAGGGTCAGGTCCAAAATGAATTGGGTGGAAAATGGGGATAAAGGTTCTAAATTCTTCTTCAGGTTTATCAAAGAGAAGCATTCTAGAGAGCAGATTGATTTCATCTCGATTGATGGGTCTCCTGTGGTTAACCAAGAGGAGATAAGAGGACACTTTTTTCGGTTCTATAAGGACTTCTTTTCTTCAAACAAGTTACAGGAAAGTAATTCTCAAGCAAGAAACCTCATTAAGAATCTCATCCCTAAGAAAATCAATGAAGATATGGCAAAGGAACTAGGGAAAGTGATCACAAAAGAAGAAGTCCAAAAGACTATTCTCTCTCTCAAAAATGATAAGTCTCCCGGGGCTGATGGGCTACCGGCTGAGTTCTATAAAACCTTTATTGACTGGATATCTGAGGACCTTCTTCAAGTGTTCAATGAGGCCTTTGAGAAAGGTTCTCTTGGTAGAAACATTAACAAAGGAATAATTAAACTGATTCCGAAGGAAGGTGATAGAGCTCTAATAAAAAATTGGAGACCCATTACTCTCTTGAATGTCTCCTATAAGATTTTGGCCAAAATCCTTGCTGAAAGAGTGGCTCTGGTCCTCCCATCCATCATAAATGCTACTCAAATTGGATTTATAAAAGGGAGATTTATCCTTGAAAATTTGATTACTAGTTGGGAAGCTCTGAATTGGGCAAGACTCTCTGATCAGAAAGTGGCTATGATGCTCATTGATTTTGAAAAGGCTTATGATAGGATTGAATGGGATTTTGTTTTTTTAATGCTGCAGGCCTTTGGGTTTCCTAAGACCTTCTGCCATATGGTGAAAAATCTTTTCTGGGATGCCTCTGCTCAGGTTGATGTTAATGGGGTTCTCACTCAGGAGATCCCCTTGGAAAGGTCTACAAGGCAAGGATGTCCCCTTGCTCCTGCTCTCTTTGTCATTGCTTCAAATGCTCTCCATTTTCTTTTGAGAGAAAGTTCCTCATCTCCTAATATTAGGGGTATAAAACTTTCGGGTGGGAATGACCTCATCAACCTCCAATTTGCAGATGATACAACCATCTTGCTACATCTGGAGGAATGGAACTTTAATAATCTTTTGGGAAAATTGGAGTTGTTTTGCTCTGCCTCTGGTGCTAAGCTTGCCCCTTCTAAATCCTGGCTTTTAGGCTGGGAAGATTCTCCACCGAAATGGCTCAGACCTTCTAAATTTCAGTGGGGTGGGCCTCAAAAAATTGTAAGATACCTTGGGATCCCCTTTGCAATTGAGCCAAATGTCAAGGAAATGTGGGTTTGGATTCGGGAAAAGATTGACAAAAAGCTTGGTAAGTGGAACAAGCAATTTTTGTCCTTAGCTGGTTGTTTGCAAATCTGCCAAAAGATTCTTTCTTCTTACAAAATTTACTTTGCTTCTATCTGGTTTTTCAACTCCTATCAAATTAATGAAATTCAAAAGAGAATAAGGACCTTTCTTTGGTCTGATGGTAAAGGAATTAAGAAAAGACATGCGGTTAAATGGGAGTGGTGTATTATTTCAAAAGAAAATGTGGGCCTGGGTTTGAAAGACCTAAAGCTTCAGGGTATTGCCCTTGCTTCAAAATGGATCTTTGGTGCTTTGGAAGGTTGTGAACCATGGAAGGTGTTGGTTAGGCAAAATATTGCTTGTGCTGTGCCTAAGAGGGCAAAAGGTTGGGGAAATCTGCCCCTTAGTGATATCCTTGGCAGTGAGGAAGTCATGTCTCTTGCAGGGTCTAATGTTTTCAAAACTATCTGGAAGGCCTGGGAATTGATGAAACCTTTTCTCATTAATCATCATTTCACCTATGGGGGTGGAGGGACTATCTTCTCCTTTAGATGTGTGTGGTGGAACTTAAAACACAAAGGGAAAACTCTAGCACTTCTTCAAGGATGCTAAGCTAGAGGCTGGGCTGCTAAAGGTATCAGGTTCTTTAAGGATATTCTTGACAATGGGAAATTAAAAGGTTGGAATGATCTAAGTAATGAATATAACATCCCCCCTCTAATTGGAGAACCTACTCTGTCCTTAGGGAGGCCTGTGGCCACCTGAAGTTCCCAGTGTTAACTAATGAGGAGCCTGAACAATTCAAAGAATTTAAATGGGAAAATGGTACTGGCATAAGGAGCAGTAATGTTAAGGATATTTACAATTTCTTAACAAAACACATTGATTTAACTAAGCACTTAAATAAAATTTGGAACTTATAATTGGATAAAGAACAATGGAAAAGAATTCTTAAAAATAATTGGAACAGTATATTGGAGGCTAAACTTTCTTGCTTTAGATGGTTGTTGACATTGCAGAGACTTTCTTTCAAGGGTAAAAGTAATGATACTCCAGTATGTTCTATTTGTAGGCTCCCTGAGACAATTATTCATATTTTCTTTGAATGTTCTTTTGTTAAAGAAATTTGGAAATTATTCTGTGTTGGTTAGGAATTTTGGGTTGTGAATGGAAAGTTGGTACCAGAGAGAATCTTGTTTAATCATACCATCATGCTTCCAAAAATTGCTAAACTCTTTTGGTTCTCTTTATCTTCTAGTATTTTGTGGTCAATCTGGAAAGCAAGGAATGAAGATTTGTTTCAAGGAAGGAAAAGGATGCTTACTGAGTCTTCTCAAAGACTCATCTTTTTCAATATTGCTATGCAGGTTTACATCACTGTTGCTCTCTCAAAGGACAAATTTTGGAATTACTTACAGGACATAATAGTTTCAATAGATATCATGGATGCAAGGTATGGGCATATGTGGCTGGAAGGACATCCAAACCTAGAAGTCTTCCTTAGAGCTCTTCAGGCATTTCGACAGGATGTGGTAGGGGTGCAGTCAGTGGGGTGTGCTAAAGGTTCTCAGGTTCCTTCTCCTTCAGCAAAAGAGGTGGTTGTTGCTCAGGGTCTAGTCTCTCTGAGGGAGTGTCATGGGGCTGTGTAGCCAACCAACTCCTTTCCTTAACTTTTGTCAATTTTGTTTATATTGATGTTTATACTATGTAACTAATCCATACAGTACATGCATTTCGGTCACTTCTTGATGGTGTATCTCTTTTGTAGTTATTCTGTAAAGGTTACCCGGCAGATTTTCAAGCCTTGCTGCTACTGCTATGTAGAAGAATTTTCACTGTAATGGGGGCTGCTACTTGTTATATCTTGTAACAGATTCTATATTGTATGGGGGGTGAAAATGAACTCAGTTTGATGGGTTAACCATCAGATGAACTCCTTTATATCTCTTTGTTCCTATTATGCTTAATATAAAAAAAAAATTGTGCTTTCGATTGAATGGATTTTTTAATTTCTATGATTATGGCATCAATAATATCCCCTCCTAGAGTGAAACCACTTTGCTTAGGGGAAATGATGTGCATTAATATGTATTTATTTTATTCACCATCTCCTTTGATATGATTTTTTAAATTATGTTACATAGAGATATCAACCAAAAGTCTACAAAGGTCGAGCACTCTATTTTATTGGGGATAAGTGCAATTAGAGTATTATTCATGCTTCTCACAAATTTTTTCCTTTTCATGTAGTATTTTGGTAGCTCCCAAACTTCATGACCAATAATGTGCGAAAACCTCTGATAGAAACATGCCAAAATATTCCAAGGAACTTATCTAGATGAAGTTGAAATGCAACATTTTGTATTTCCTCATTTGTGAAGGGGGCCATGAGCATAACATTTTCCATGGGATAAATTAAGGAAGGAATCCCCCTTAATATTAATTTTATGTAGAAGGGATCAATAACATCATCCAAGACAAGCATGCATTAGAATAAATATATAGACTCTATCTTAATTAAATTGCTAGAGTTTATTACTACTCCATCATAATGTTTAATCAACCCAATTTTGTTTTATGACCTAAAGACTTTGGTTATACTGTGGAAGAATTTAGTGTTCATTTATCCTTTAGATAGCCATACTTCCCTTGATTTGATTTCACATTAAATTTATTTATGGGCCAATACTTTTTCCTACTCGGACAAAAGCCTCTTTTCCTCCAAAAACTCTACCTAAAACATCTCGTATTGTATGAGTCTTTCATTTAATACAAAAGTCTCAAGTTTAATCCTTATTTTTTCTTCAATATTTTTTTGTTCCATTCCTTTAATTTCCCTTTGATATAGATAATTTTTTCTATGAATTTGAAGCTCTTGGTGCCATTCTTCACTAGGGTCATATTCCACCAAAATTGAAACCGGTCAATCAAATCCTCTTTGTGAAACCATTTTTTTTTCAAACTTGAAGTAGTATCTTACCAATGGATTGTCTATTTTTAAATTAAGTTCAATTGGGAAGTGATCAAAACATAAATAAGGGAGGATGGTAGCATCCAATAAAATAGGAGAAGTTAACCAATTGGCAGATAGGAGGAATTTTCCAAATATCTCTATTATATTAGAAAAACACAATCGCCTATTCACATAGGTGTAAACAACATTATTTGTGGCCTTATTGACTAGATCAACCAAGTACACAAAATTTTGAAAGTATCTTCAGGTGGGTGATTCAATTAAAAGACCTTTACTTTTTCATTTAGCTTCAAGATAGCACCAAAATCCCCACCTAGGACTACATTTTCATCTCTATGTTCCTTAATTTGTGTGGAATATCTCTCATAATATCAATTTATCCTTTATTTTGATCAGCCTATAAACATTAAAAAGAAAAAAATATAAATAAAAAATATGAACACCTTACCTTGCATAGTATCCAATAGGATTTTGCATAGCCAGGGTCCACCAATACTCTATTAGGATTTGAGAGAACTCCCAAATCACCAACTACACCCATTTATTATGAGAAGAGACCCAACTATCCTTTGTACTATGAAATAAATAAATATGCTTCAATATATTTCAACTTTATTTATTATAATAGAATTATATCGACCAACATAGTGCCAAAATGGCACTTGGTTAGACACCTTTTTTAGGGGAATTGATGTCGTTGAAATTCCATGATACGATCTCCATGGCTCTCTAAGGGATGAGTTTCCTCTCTTAGATCTCAACATATACTCTTTGATATCGGTTAAAACATTTTCATTGGCCATCTCCTCCCTTAGATCTCAACATATACTCTTTGATATTGGTTTAAAAAAAATCATTGGTCATTTCCTCCCTTTTTTTATTATTTAATTTCCTATCCTTTTTATTTTCCACTCCTTGGTTGCAATTAAGGATTGTTGAGGTAGATTGACTTATACATGTGGGATCCATAATATCATTCTCACCTAGTTTCATCCTCCTCAAACCATTTATTTCCTTCCATTTCACCCACTATTGTATTATTTTGTGAAGGATCAATATGCTTAGATTATGGGATGAGGGAAGTATCCTTTATTTCCACCTTTTCCAAATTAGGATTTGGTGCAAACTCCACTTCGAGGGTTGGCTTAGGGGTTGTTCTCTTTTGGTTTTCCCTCTACTGTAATTCTTCTCTCCCTTTTGGTTTCTTTAGGTAATTTGATTCCTAGTGTTTCTGACTCCAACAAGGAAGGAAAAATAATTTCTTCTCTTCTATATCCATTGATTGTCTCCATTCACTATTCAGGATATCAATGTAAATCTCAATTGAAATTGCCTTGATAAATTCACCCAAATTCTTACAAAAATGGAGATACTTTATATGGTTTCCTTGTTAATCTCCATTGTGACTCAGATGTTATTTTTAATTGTTCTTAGTCTATTTGGTGTCCAATATTCATATGAAAAATTTTCCATCCTAATCCAAATAGGTTTCATTGGAGGACAACATTTTGATGGATCAAAATTAGGTATCCACTTTTGCATGTACAATATCGAGTTATCCACTATTAAAGGATTGTGTTGAAGAACATAGTTTTTTAATCCCTTCACTCTCAATTTTTTTTAGGTTAGGTGACATTTATCTTTCAAACCTATGTCATTTATTATCTCCATGTTTCTTGGAAAGAGTCCTAGGGGACATGTGAGAAATGTATTTAATTTTGGCATATTGTAATTGCATTTTCAAGAGGTAAATTAATGTTGGTGGAGGTTATACATCACTAAAGGATAAAATACTCTCTCCTAGGCATGCACATTGGGAATATGAAGAGTCTTGAGCGGGGAGCCAATTTTGGAGGGGAATAGGTGTCCATTGATGTGCCTCCTAGAAATTGAATAGTCACTAGAGCATCTTGAATGCCAAAAGTTGAAGAGGTTATTGTTTAGGCGCCCATGTTGAAGCCTTTTTCACATTTGATTAATTTATTATCATGATTCTTGGGTTTCAAAGGAAGAGGTGTGAGTTTTTTTAAGTGGTTTCAACACCTCTTGTTTTGGTTTACCACTATGATTTTGCCTCCCACAAGCTCTATAAATTGGAGCCTTGAGATGGACGTAGTTGCACATCTTGTGCTATTTGTAGGTGTATGGAAGCATCGTGGTTGTAGGAGAAAATAAATGAAGTGTATTGTGGTGTATCTCTCTTTTGAATATAAATAATATGCTTGTCCTCTTTGCTTGTGTGGAGTTTTTTCCCGAAAGGGTTTCTCCATGTAAATTTGGTGTTGTATTTGTTTGCTGATTTTTCCATTGTGATGAATGTGCAATCACATAAATTAAATCATATTTGGTAATTTTATTTTCAGATTTGAATACACACATATAATTTAATATTGCAACTTAGTTCTACCTTGTTTTCAACATTTGGTATTAGAGCTAACGGTTTTGTTTAGAAGGGGATGCCTTTCTCTTAAGTTTTGGAAGATTTTTTTTGTTGCAGTGGGACCTTTTGTTTTTGTGGTTTATTGCAGATTTGTGAAGAAGATTGTATACCATGGTGTCTACCTCTCGCTAGGATATCGAGAAATTCAATGGAATGGGCTACAAGATGTGGAACTTAAAGATGAAGAATCTCCTAGAAGAGAGAGATAAGTGGTTGTTGATTTCATAAGAAATTAAACTAGCTGCAATGAGTGATGAAGATTGGAAAAATTTAGACAAGAAGGCATGAGGAACCATTCGGTTGTTTCTTATAGATTTGTCTTTTTGAATGTCTCCACCGAAGACACCACATATAAGTTGTGGAAAAGGATAGGTAATATTTATCAAACTAAAAGTTTGTCTAACAAGTTATATCTCAAAAGATGTTTATATCCTTTAAAAATGAAAGACCATGTCTCTATAGAAGATCATCCGAATGCTTTTAATTTGATTATAAGTCAACTTGCATCCATAGATGTTAAAATTGAAGATGAAGATAAATGTATCTTGTTTCTTTGTTCTTTGCATGAATCTTAGGAAAATTTAATTATTACCATAAGTAGTGGTAATGCAGAACCAAAGATGGGAACCATAATATCCATACTTGTTTCAAAGGAGATGAGGAGAAAGTCCATGAATGTGGGCTCCCAAGATGCTTTGCATGTGCAGGGTAGGTCCAAAGCGAAAGGGAATAAAGGGGATAATAATAGGGATAAGTCTAAAGGATGTTCTAAACCCCTAAAAAGAGTAAAGTGTTGGAATTGTGGTAAAAGAAGGCATGCAAAAAAAGGAATGTAGGAATAAGAAAATGAATTTTTATTCCTCTATAGAAAAGTCCCTTGATGATGATTTTGATGCTTTGTTTATTTTAGCTAACACTATTAGTGATGATGCTTGTCTTATTGATTCAGGTTGCTCCTACCACATGACTCCTCATAAGGAGTGGTTTACTAATTACAAAGGATATAATGGGGGATAATTTTTCCTTGATGACAACAACACAAAGAGGATTATTAGTAAGGGAAAGGTAAAGTTGTGTTTTAGTGATGGTAGGATTAAAACTCTTGATAATGTATTGCATATTCTAGGAAGTTTGCAAGAAATTTACTTTCAGTGTCCAAGTTGAATGATTCTAGAATGCATGTGACACTCAATAAGTTTGGTTGCAGGTTGGTGATAGCTGAAGGATCTCAAGTAGGGACTTTGTTTAGGCTAAATGCCTCTACTTTAAGTAACTTTTCCAATGTAACTAACACTAAAAAATACATGTATATTGTGGCACCATAGATTGGGTCACATAGGTGAAAAAGGACCTAAGAATATTTTAAACAAAAAATTGGTTGATGGTATTTTTGATTATTTGGTTGGTAAAAATGATTTTTGTGAACATTGTGTGTTTGGTAAGCAAAATAGATCATCATTTTCTTGTGGAACTAATAAGGAAAATAGATTATTAGACATCATTCATTCGGATGTATGTAAACCAGTGGAGGTTGACTCCTTGGGTAAATCTTAGTATTATGTCTCTTTCATTGATGATGTCTCAAGATACACTTAGATTTATTTTATGCATTCAAAATCTAAAGTTTTCACTAAGTTTAAAAAATGTAAGGCCTTAGTTGAAAAGCAATTATAATATAAAAGTGTTGAGGTCTGACAATAGGGGTGAATATTGTTCCAAAAAAAATGATGAATTTTGTAAGCATGTAGGTATTGTTCGATAAAAGATAACTCCTTATAATTACCAATAAAATATGGTAGCAGAAAGAATGAACTAAACTTTAATGGAAAGAGCTAGGAGTATGTTTAGTGATAAGCTTGATAAATGTTTTTGGGCAAAAATTTTTGGTACTAATTGCTATTTAATTAATGGATCTCCTTATTCAACTCTTGTTGATAAAATTCCTTATGAAGTGTGGAGAGGTAGAAAGCCTTTTGTTTCACATTTAAGGGTAAAGTGAGGATTTTGTTCATGTTCCTCAAGATAAGTGATCTAAATTGGATCCAAAAGCACAAAAATGTATCTTTGTTGGTTATGGTGAGAATACAAAAGGTTATAAGTTTTGGAATCCTCTAACCTATAAAATAATCTTGTCTAAAGATGTGATTTTTAGTGAATTTATCTAGCTTACTAGAGAGAAGAACAATCAAAGGAGAAAGATAAGACAAAGATAATGCACTTTGAGACAAAGATTGAGAACTAAGAAGATTCTCATGTGGAAGAATAGTTAGATGGGTATGGGGATGGAGAAGAAGAAGAGGGTTTAGATAGTTCAGAGGATGTGCAAGATGAGCACATAGAACAAGAAGAACAGGTAGAGCCGATTACTCATACCTTGAGGAGATCCACAAGGCAAAAAAATCCAATTGACAGGTATAGCCCATCAAATTATCACTATATATTTTCTTTATTGAGTACTGATGATGAACCTAGATCTTTCAGGGAAGCTCTCTCTTCGAAGGAAAGTGAGTCTTGGTTGTAGGCCATGTATGAGGAGATGATAGCTTTGGATATTTGTGACACCTGGGATCTTGTTAATTTTCCCAAAGGAAGGAATCCCATTGGATGCAACTGGGTATTTAAAAAATAAATTTATTGTCGATGGTCAGTTAGAGCAGTATAAGCCTAGATTAGTGGCTAAGGGCTACTCCCAGAGAGAGGGAGTTGATTTTGGTGAAATTTTCTCTCTTGTTGCAAAACTAACTTATATTAGATTCTTATTATTCTTTGTTGATGCTTGAGATTTTGAGAAAGACAAAATGGATGTTGAAGCTACATTCTTGCATGGGGATCTTGAGTAGGAAATATATATGCAATAGCCTGACGGTTTTTTCGTGAAAGGAAAAGAAAAATTGGTTTGCAGGTTGAAGAGATATTTGCATGGTTTGAAATAGTCACCCAAGATGTGGTACTAGAAGTTTGATACTTTTGTATTGAACTTGGGCTTTCTTAGGAATGAAGAGGATCATTATGTTTATATTAAAGTTATTGATGATCAAATTCTAATGATTGTCTTATATGTTGATGATATGTTATTCATGGGTAACAGTAAAGTGATGGTTAGGGAACTCAAGGAACAATTATTTGGCACATTTTATATGAAGGACTTGGGAGGTGCACAATATATTCTAGCAATAGAAATCAGCAGAGATTGAGCTAACAAAAAGATTTGGTTAAGTCAGTGTAAGTATGTTCATACAATTTTGTGAAGGTTTAATATGCATGACTATAAGCCAGTTAATATTCCATTTCCAGTTCAGGGAGCGGCAAAGGTAATTTCGATTAAGTATAGAGTGATCTAGGAGTTGCACCTTCATGGATGCATTGGTTGCTGAAGAGCGGGTCTGGCAAGGGGGCTATGGGTTGGGTTTTGGACCATAGTAGAGTGGATAAAAACGGGGCTAGGTCAGGTGGAAGTTTGTATGAGTCTTGTATGGAGGATGCTTCAAGGGTATTGAGGAGGCCTGAATGATATAAGTAAGGTTGTGCTATTACTGTACTTACCTTTGACTTTATGATATATACAATGGGAGCTGGCCCATCCAACAATTAAACTAATAAAAAATATATATATATTCCATTTCCAGTTGAGCTTGGATATGTGTACTAATTCTGATGATGATTTTGAGGATATGTCTAAGGTTCCTTATGCTAGTGTTTTTGGTAGTTTAATGTATGCAATGGTTTGCACTAGATCGAATATAGCCCAAGTAATGAGATTACTAAGTAGGTTCATGTCTAACCCTAGTAAAGAGCATTGGACTTTTGTTAAGAGAGTGTTTAGATATTTACATGGTACTTTAGATTATTGTTTGATTTATCATGGTACTGATGATGTGGTCATCATTGGACATACAAGGGTTTGTTGATGCAGATTGGGCAAGTGACTTGGATAGTCGAAGGTCCATTAATGGCTATGTATTTACTTTGTTCGGAGGAGCAGTGAGTTGGATGAGTAAGAGATGGACTACAGTTGATTTGTCCACTACCGTAGCATGGTATATGGTTGCTACACATGCATCTAAGGAGGTTATATGGTTAAAAATACTTGGTAATGGCATTGGTTTTGATTGCAGGACAATGAGGATTGGATGTGATAGTTAGAGTGCTATTTGTTTGGCCAAAAATAGTATGTATCATTCTCATACTAAGCATGTTGATGTTCAATATCACTTTATGCAAGAGATGGTTGAGAATGGTAAGGTCTTGATTGGTAAGGTTGACACTTTGGATAATGTTGTAGATTCTCTCATGAAGCCAATGACCACAGAGAAGTTCTCTTGGTGCAAGAAGGTCATGGGCCTTGATCATTGTACTTAATTTATTATATATTGCTTGGATGTGATATCAATGTATAATGTAAAATGGGAGAATTTTAGGTTAGGTGACATTTACCTTGCAAACCTATGTCATTTATTTATCTCCATGTCTCTTGGAAAATGTCCTAGGGGACATGTGAGAAATGTATTTAGTTTTGGCATATTGTATTGCATTTTCAAGAGGAAAATTAATGTTGGTGGAGGTTACACATCACTAAAGGATAAAATACTCTCCTAGGAATTCACATTGTGAATATGAAGAGTCTTGAGTAGGGAGCTAGGTTTGGAGGGAAACAGGTGTCCATTGGTGTACCACCTGGAAGATGAACAATCACTGGAGCATCTTGAATGCCAGAAGTTGAAGGGGCTATGGGTTAGGTAACCATGTCGAAGCCTTTTACACATTTAATTAATTTATTATCATTAATCTTAGTTTTCCAAGGAAGGGACGTGGGGTTTTGCAAGTGGTTTCAAAACCTCTTGTTTTGATTTACCACTATACCTTTGCCTCCCACAAGTTCTATAAATTGGAGCCTTGGGATGGTAGTTGCATATTGTGTTATTTTCAGGTGTATTAAAGCATTTGGGTTGTAGGAGAACAACAAGGAAGTGTATTGTGGCGTATCTCTCTTTTGAAGATAAATAATATATGCTCGCCCTCTTTTATCATGTGGAGTTTTTTCCTGAAGGGTTTCTCCACGTAAATCTAGTGTCATATTTGCTTGTTGATTTTTTTATTGTGACGAATGTGAAATCACATACATTAAATCAAATTTGGTAATCTTATTTTCAGATTTGAATACACATACATAGGTTAATATTGCAACTTAGTTCTACCTTATTTTCAACAAATTCGATGATGAATAAGGCCTTCACAGGGAGGGGAACAAGCCAACCATGAATGTGAAATCCAATCTTCAACTTGTCTCCTCTGGAAGCTGCATTCAAACTACATAATCAAAACCTTTTCATAGAGGTTGGTGACATTCATATCTTCTATGAGGTTAATCAATACTTTCGCACTGTTATGCAAAAACCCTAACTTTACACTTTGTGTTCATGCACTATCCCATTCACAATTATATCATTGGATTCATAATTGATTTTTCTATATTGATACATAATATATATTACCATTTAAAACAATTTTACTTACATATCCATACATATTTGGTAGATGGATAGACAAATGTTATTGTGGAAGAAGGAAAGTTTTGGTTTAATTAAAATGAATCTATTTTAATGACCAAATTCCTACTTTACTTTAGATAAAATAAAATTCTTATATTTACCCATAAAATAAAAATATATGTTGAGCATGAATAGAGAAAATGTTTAAACTAAAATTATAAGTTATTTTTAAAATGCAAACTTCTAAAGGAATTGAGAAAATATAGATTTATAAAAAGTACAAAAATATTAAAATTTATTCAGCAAAAAATAAAAATGAAGATTAAGAGGAACCTACAAATGAAGGATGAAGCTCTCTATCTAGGACATGAGAGCATCACGTAGACATCCTCATGCCACACTATTGTCTTTTATAAGTCACTCTAGAACATTCTAGAATATTTAGTTTAGACTCTAGAATCATACCAACCTACAAACAAAAAAAGATAATCAAAATTATTGGGGCTATTTAGGGGCTTTCCTTAGTCAAACCCCATTTTTATCTTTCAACCTCCATGAACAACCAAAAGGGAAATTAATGATAAAATGTGTGCTTTTAAATCCTAAGTACATTAAGGATTAAAAAAATGATAAAATAAAAATATTTGATAATGGTGTTGTGAACACCAAACTTGCAACAAGCTAACATTAGATCAACAAACACTTGGTAAACATGTTAGAAATCCAAATCTAATGTTCCCTATGAAATTTTTAACTAAATAAAAAAGAAAACATGAAAATGAGAGTAAAACAACTAAAGCTAACATGAAACATAATTGAAATAGTAAACCTTCATCCCATGGGGGAAGAGGTGCTCCTTTGATGTGGAAAGAAGCCCTTTCCCAATCCCTTTTGATAAGCTTTTGAAGATGTTGAATTGACTCCAAGTGATAATGAAACTTAGCTAAATGATGAAAATGATGGAAAACTATGAGATGAAATGCCTATAGTAAGTTCATGCTTGAAGTTGTGGATCCATATTGTGAAGAAAATGCTTCCATTTATAGAACTCAAGGGTTGAAGAATTAGTGACATTGGTGAATGTGGGATAAAATGGGAGCCAATGAGAATGTGTCAAGTGTCACAATTCTATTGGAGGAAGGTGGAGCACATTTTGGGAAATGTGTTGAGTGAAGGAGGATGTAAGAGGAATAAATGAGAATGTAAGAGGATTTGAAAGGCTGTAAGAAGAATTTATTGAATGTGGTTGAGGATTTGAAAGGATGTAAGAGGACTTATTGAGGATGTAAGAGATTTTGAAAACCTTTGGAGGGAAATTGAATGAGGTGGTTGGGAGGAATATTCCTTAGAATATGCTATTATGAGGGTAAATAGAGGAATTAGTTAATTAAAATAAATGAATTTCATGTGCAACCTGGTTAGTTGACCATGGGTTGATTTAACTCTTGAGGAGTTAAAAGCTGGAGGATTTATTAATGTTGATTAGAAAGTGATTTAGGATTAATTAATTCAGAATTAATTAATTTGAATGGATTAGGGGATTGTGACCTTTGATTTGATTTATTTAATCAAATGAGAGGACTTAGGGGGATTTAATTAAATGGTTTGATTTAATTAAATATGATGAATACTAGTTAGAAGAAGGGTGAACTAATCCAATAAATTTAATTATTTGATTAATAGTTGAATTTGTTGAATTTAACTAAATAATGTTAATTATTTAATTAAATGGTTAGTTCGAGGTGATTTCAGAAGAAATGGTGTTAATTTATTAGAATCGGATCCATAGTATCAATCAAGACTTTTTAAGTGTCTACATTTTGCCCCTCTTTGAAGCAGGGTACCTACCGTGTTGGTTCAAAGAATATCACTACCATGATCAAAAAAATTTAAAAAATTGATTTTTTCGGATGCCCCACTGTTGCCCCAATGGAAGAAATTACGTTGGTACATTGCCCCCTTGAGAGGTTGAGCAAAAATGCCAATTTTTGGGTCAAGCTCACAACAAATATGCCTTATGGATGGTTAAATGAGAAGGTTTTAAGATGCTTAGAATAACAAATCTATATTATCCAAAACAACTTAAATGATGATGCAATGCCTGTGAGATGGATGATGTTGTCTATTATGATTATATATATGAATATGCAGGATGGGTATGCTAACGTGTTATAAATTTAGGATGGATCCATTGATGTTTTGGTGAATGTCATGATATCATATTAGCGTGAAAGAGGATAGAAGAATGAGAGATAGCAACCCTTGATTCCGAGAAGATGCAGAAGTCCATCAAGTCTATGAGTCATCAAGACTTTATTAGATATGATGATGAATGATGATGATGTATTAATTATCCAAGGATTAGGGATGTAAAGAGAATAACTTTCCTTATTTTTGATAACACACATAGATACGATGCATCAAGGTATAAACAACTAGGATGGTGCAGTATCTAGTGTGATGGACTTTGACTCAACAAATAGATAGGAGTATCCTTGTTCACACCCGACATACGAAACCTTACTAGGATGTATTTCAAAAAATTCAAACATCTTGAACCAAAACATGGAAAGGCATAACCTAACAATGTAATAGTCAACAAGTTGTTTGAAACCTCTTCCATACACACCGACCAAAGCAAGCATCACCAAGTTATAGTACAAGAATATCTAACAAGCACAATAGACAGGAGATAATGATCAATGCCCCATTCCTTTCTCTCTAAATCATTTTGATTAGACATCATTGACAGATCATTGGAATGAGCGCAATAAGATAAATTAGAAGAAAAGATCAAGTAAACAAACAAGCCAATGTTCTTCATACCTCTAGCCAAAGGGATGTGTTTTGCTTAGGATGAGTATCCAAAGTGATTGCCAAAGATAATGCCCATTGTAGGAAGGATGCATCCTAGGACATGTTAGTGTATGGTGGCAAGTTTATAGGTTGTTTGAAAGGCCATTAGTATAAGGTTGATTGACATGTTTGCTAAAAAGACCAAGAGTTTGATTTTGCATTTAAAAGTTTGTTGTTTCAATTTTGATTTTACATTTGAAGTTTGATTTTGCTTATTATTGTGGTTGTTTCTGTTTGTTTTTCCAAAGGATGAAGGTGATAATTGATTTATTGTGGATGATTGATTATCATGGGTGAAGCGAAATGAGACAGATGGATTTTTTCAAATATTTTGATGTTTTTGATGTTTTCGAATTCTTATGAGGTTGTTTTTTGGATTTTCAGGTTATTTAAATGTTTTTGTGTCTTAGGGGATCATCAATGATTAGCCTTGCCTACATTTAAGCTCAAAGACAACGTAGTTCGGATACCATGTTTTTGACTTTTTCTGACTTTTTGACCTATTTTGGGATTTTGATATGATTTGAATGTTTTTGGATTTTTGCATGATTTTGACGATTTGAATATGAATATGTGTGATGATATCAGTGATCTATTTTGGGATTTTGTTGAAAACCAAGCTAAGGTTGATTAATCAAATTGATGGATTGATGATGATAACATTGTTGAGGATACACAATAATGCAAGGATAGTGTTAAGTAACATGAGGATTGGGAAGGATATCTCGAGATGATGATGGATTGATTGGATTTGATTGATCAACATTGTGAAGCTTAGCTTAGAAAAAAAATTGTTTGAATGATTTGATATGATGTTTTAGTGAAAATTAGATGTTAATGATATTGATTGTTTGGATTGATGTTCGATGAAAGATAAAGCTTGATAAGGAACATCTTCTCTTCAAAATGTGCCATGGGCTAGTGATTTGGATTTTTTGGTTACAAGTGTTTTGACCAATTTGATTTCATGTATGCCAATGTTCAGATCACCACATAAGTTGGAAGATATAGATCAAGATTTATTTCTAAAGCAAGATGTACATGTCTTCCCCCAATGTCTAGCAATGTATGGAATGCCATGGGTGGATTCTTGGATAGATGTATGGATATGGTAAGCACGCAAAGGATTCCAAGGATTATCTTGTGATAAGATAAGGTGTTCAAACAGAGGATGTTCATTTGGATAGTGTTTCATGGCATAGATAATGTTGGGTAGGATAGAATCAATAATGACCCATGTTAGGATGTTTACCATAAGCAAGTGTAAAGTGCACCAAAATTTCATTGAGATCAAGATAATTTGGAAGATGGATGAAAATGGATTGGATGAATGGTTTGATTATGGATAAGATGGATTGAATGTTGGATTTATTATGGATGATATAAGATGCTTTCACTTGAACAAGTGTACACGTAGATAATGCTCAATTCTACACATGATGCCTATATTCCAGGTTTTCATCATGGTACCTGTACAAAGCACCACCATAGTCATTTTCGTTGGAGGACGATTTTTTAGTTTTTTACTATTTTCATGATTACTTTTTTATTTTTTATTTTTTTTGTGAAATATTTTAAATTCATGTTGAACCACCTGGTGGTGCTGATGTAGATGCTTCTGTCATAATGTGCCATCGATATCATGCTTGAAGAAGTTTCTTTGCTAAGATATGTGCACTTGAATGCAACTTGTGAGATTCCCGATCTACTTTGTTGATACCAGAGTTAACTTTGTCTTTATGTGCACATCACAATAGAGTTCCTTCTGAACCCTTATGGTGAAGGGTTGTTGCCAATACATGGTCAATGTGAGAATTGGATAGCTTGCATGGAGGAGTGAATGGTGGAGTATGTTGAGGAATAGAAGATGGATTGATTGACAACTTGGAACCTTTGACTCTCCAAACTTGGGAAGATGAGCAACGATGGGTGGATATGAAAGTGTGTGTGGAATTATGACCAACTGCTTGATATACTTTGTACGTCACTTGAGAAGCCTAATTTTTCCTTCGTGGACATATTTGATGGATACTTTTCCCTTTTTTATTTTTCCCCATAGTTTCTTTGACTAATGGAGTTTGATAGGGATAATCTTTCTTTGTATTTTTTGGTATCCATGTGTATTTGATTTGTCCTTCATGCTTCGCTACACCTTTTTCTTTGATGACGTTCTTCTTGCTTTGATTCATATCTTTCTTTTGATGTTGGTCTCAATTCGTGGATGGGTTGATGGGTGGATGAAGATACGTGGCGTGGCTAGTTGTAGTATTGGCATTGGTTTCATCATAAGAATTCTTCATGCTTCCTATGTTGACGTTTGCTTGAGACGAAGTTGTCCCTAGTATGGTGGAAGTAGTACCTTCATGCCTTGATTCTGCCTATTTTGAGATGTCATGTTTAGCAATAATTCTCTGATAAATGACCACTGCAGATGATGTAATTCAATTTGCTGCTTTGCTGACTCCGGAATATATTCTTTGGTCTAACCTGTTTCCTTGAGTGGATAATATTGGATATCTTCATACATGATGTCCTCAATCTAAATTTGGGATACATCTGATCTTGATGTTGACAACTCAGCTTGACTGGAGGAATTAATGACCTTTTTTTCTTGTGCAATAATGTCGGGAGTAAAGGAATCATGTTCTGAATGAAAATCATCTATGTGTCCATCCAAAGAAAGCATCTCATGGGTAGATGGAGGAGTATGTATTATATGGATATGATCATCATTTGTGACATCTTGTATAAATAGGAGAGTGCCCATTCGATCATTGTAGTATCGTGGAGATACAAATTATTGATCTTAGTTAATGTTGGAATTGCTTTCAACATACTTTGGATCAAGTTCTTGGCATGGGTCAATTTCAAAGGATGGATTGCTTATAAAGGGTTCTTGGATATCGTCATTAGGCATGAGAGGTGGCTCAATATCCTGTTGATCTTTGAGTAGATGTGGATCAAGTATTGAGTTAAATATTCCTTCAATATCTGCAACCATGAGGTCAAATGATGTCAATATATCTTGGAAGGGACCATTGCTAGACTTTGGTGAAAGGTGACGATCATGCTTTGGAATAAATTCTTGAGATATGTCCTCTAACTCATTAGGTGATGTAGAGATATTGTCAACATGATCATTAATGGATGGATCTTGGATTATTTTAATAGGATCAAATAATTCTAACACTCCTTGAAATAGATCATTAGTGGACAAATCTTGATCATCATCCTAAACAATTGTGGTGGAGATATTGTCAATGTTTTTAACCATAAGATTAAATGATGTTAACATTTCTTGAATTGGATCATTGTTGGATATTGTTGGTGGATTTTGATCATGATTGAAAAGTGACTCTTGATGTATGTTGATTTGATCATTGGAAGAGGTAGAAACATCTTCAAGGTTCTCATTGATGGATAGATCTTGATCATTATTTTCAACATAGTGGTGCAGAGAGTGTCAATGTTATCACTAGTTGTTGAATCTTGATCATTGTCCTCAATGGTTATCATTCCTTGACCAAGAAGGTCTTAGATGAGATTTTTGAGTTGAATACAATTTGATGTTTTATGAAGATTTTCTCTATGACACTCACAATAAGATTTACCCTTATTCCAAGGGAAGTTTATGATAGAGTTAAAAGCACTTACTTTTGAAAGAGTGATGATTTTTGCATTAGCTAGATTTTTTAATGCCGATTCAATTGGCTCTCCCAAAGGATTGTATTCACATTTGATTATTTGTAATATTTTTACTTGTTGAAATTGACCTTGTGGTGATTGATTTGGAGATGTGGTGATTGATCTTGGAGATGTGGTGATTGGGTTTGTTGTTGATTTTGTTGATCTTGATCTCCAATCTCTTGACATTGTAGATATTTTTCTTGATGTGGTTGTGGAGACAACTCAATGTTTTGATGACATGGTTTAACCAAGGGGGAGTGTGTAAATTTTGGGGTGGAGATGTCTCTTGGTGATATGAATCAACAAATTTTCTAAGTGTAGTAATTTGATTTCACAAATTTTTTTCTTGATTTTGATCTTGACACCCTTGATATAGTTGATTTGGTTGTTGGTCAAACCTATTTTGAATATACACTTGTGGTATTTGTATGGGATCATGAACAAATTTATTTTGGATTTTTTTTATTATTTGGGATGATGTTTAGATTTTGCATTATAGGTTGACATTGAACATTGTTGTGGTTGGGAATCACACTGCTTTGATTTAGGTAACCTTTATTTTTCATGGTGTTACCTTGACTTGGATCAATACATTGAGTTGTCAATATATTGCTTGGATTTTGAAAAACATTTATTTGATTTGCAAATGCATCTATCCCATAGTTTACCAAGTCTGGATTTTATATGTTCATGTTTGATAAGTTTGCACTTGGTATATTCAGATTTGGTATGTATTGATTTGATGGGATAATGTTGTTTTGTTGAAGACTCATGCATTGATTGTTTGGTTTATAGATTTGAAGGTTTTGATTTAAATCTACCATAGGGAAAGGTGTTCCAAAATTTAGATTGGGCATACTCATATTTTTTGTAGCATTGAGGTTTGTATGAGATAATGATGCCATGTATGGATTGTATAAATGTGAGTTTTGATAAGCAATTGGTATTGTAAGGCTTTGGTAGTTTGGTTGACTTAGATCACTCATGATGTATGAATCAAGTTTATATTCCATGTTTTTCTTGTGTTTTTACCTTGTTGACCTCTAAGGAAATTAGGACCAGTGGTGAGATGAAATATGAAAGGGTGAGTGATATGGGTGTTTGAACTTTTAAGAACTTTGGATCAATGCTAGACTTTAGGATTTGATTTTGATTGGTTTGATTTGGATAATGAACTTGTAGATCCCAAGATGTTGGATGTGACCTTAGGATGAACTTGTTCACAAGGGGTGCTAATTTAACTAAAGGTATGAGAAAGGATGCATTCTCACACTCCCAACTAAACAAGGTAGTTTTTATGTGTTTTAAGGATTAACTTAAGTCTAGAATATTGATGTTTCCAAAGCTCTAAAGTTGTTTGTGGGATGGAGATGATAAATGTTTTAGGTATGGATGAAATGTTTGATTTGATCCTAAATGAACCTAAGAGGGACCTTGTTTACAAGACCAAGATAGTGAAGAACATGTTTTTCCCTAAGAGTAGTTCAAACCAAAAGACCAATGTTTTGTTTGGAAGATCATAAGACAAAAGATAATAAGAACATGTGTGGGGTTCAATTGATTTAATATTGGTTAATGAATTTATTTTACCACATCCACATCTTGTTTAAATTTTAGACTAAATGTCTATGTCTTAGCTCTTTTCATTCCATAAGGTCCATTATGTGAAAATCAAAGAGTCAAGGCCATAGTTTTCTAGGTTGACTTTGGAGAGAGTAAATTGAGATGTGAGCCCAAATATTTAGAAGCCTCTAAGGATAAAATACATAGTGACAAGCAGTAATAATTGGACTCTTCAAGGATATTTGCTCGGGTTTGAAATTTTGATAACTTGTTGAATGTTTGTTTCAAAGTTTTAAATCCAAGCAAAGTATTTGAATGACTCACAAATTGCACAACCCTAGGATAGAAATGGCTATATTTGTTGAATCCCCACTTGGATTTCTCCAAACACTAAGACAAAGCGAACAGTTAGAGATTTGGTGACACTGGCTCCCCCTTTCTCGGCACACACTTCTCGGGACCACCAAATCTCAAAATCCTTAAAATCCAGAGATCAAAAGGATTTTTCTATTTCTACTTTAAATAGTATGAATGTGGGGTGACTTCAAAATTGTCGTTCTTGCACCAACAAATATTAAGGATTTTTGGCTTTTAAAACAAAGGGTTGTAGTAAGCACATCCAGTTTAGGGGACACTATGATAAAATCCCTCAAGAGGTCTCCCAACCCTTCGAATAAGGGCTTTACACATCATAAAGATACTGGGGGAGAGCTATTATGCATCACTTCTCGTTGATTGCAAACTTTCCTTGCAATCAAAAATTTATATAGCAGTTCAGAAGATCTTGACTTATGCTCATTACTGCTTGGGTCGTTCCCTTGGGGTGAGTATTTTTTCCCACCAAGGCAGGCACTCTAAAGATAAACAATAACGAAGAAGTACATTTGTAGTTTGATCACCTAGGTTGTGTAAAGCACTAGGGGGAGCACACACAATGCCTTTCCTTCACACTCGCATGATTGTTCAATTTTAGCTCCAAATTGAAATGTGTGGGTGATTTTAGACAACTAATGTCAATAGAATGCTTTTGATTCTCAAGATCATCAAATGGCACGAGAGAAGTGCATACACATTCAAGTGACACAAATTCTTTTTTTTTAAGCCCAAAATAAAGATGAGTTCATTTTAGAGCACCAAGCTTAAATGTGAGTTTGCCTTGTTCAATTTTAGCCCAAAATCAGAATTTAGTGAGTTCCTAATGTTCAATTTTAACCAACTTTGACAAAGCTTGTGTTGTTTGTAAAATTTAAGCCCAAAAATAGTTCTAATTGGTCCTAAAACAAGAAATAAAAGGCAGAATTGGAAAGCCTAAGCTATTACAATGAGCATTAAAAAATGCTTATAGATTTCCAAATCAGTTTTCCTCCCTTTCCTACAAAGGCGACATTGTGTAGAAAATGTGACGCTCTGCAACTACGTAAATGTGATGCTAAAAGAAAATGCGGCGCTTTTTTGTAGAGAAAATTCGGTGCTCTACAAGAGGCAGAGAGTGCAAATAAGATGCAGTATCAAAAGTGACCCTTTGTGAGAACCAAAATTAAGACATAAGATAGAAAGAGCAAATGTGACATTGAAGTAGATGTGATGTGACAACGACGAGCAAATGTGTTGCGACGCAACAAAAGCGACACTGAAACCGAAGGTGATGCTTTGAAAGTTTATAAATGTGATGTTTCATGCAAATGTGATGTTGTATATGACAAGTGCGACGTTGCTATCTTGTGTCTGCAAAAAATGAAAATTTTAGGCAAAATTTGTCAAAACAAAGTGGCTAGCCCTCCTTCTAGCACCAAAATGTGAACATTAAACCTACAACAAGCTAACATAAGATCAACAAACACTTGTTAAACATGTTAGAAAGCCAAATATAATCTTCCCTATGAAATTCTTAACTAAATCAAAAAGAAAACATGAAAATGAGAGTAAAACAACTAAAGCTAACATGAAACCAAATTAAAATAGTAAACCTTCATCCCATAGGGGGAGTGGTGCTCCTTTGATGTGGAAATAAGCCCTTTCCCAATCCCTTTTGATAAGCTTTTGAAGATGTTGATGATCCAAGATGTTGAATTGACTCCAAGTGATAATGAAACTTAGCTAAATGATGAAAATGATGGAAAACTATGAGACCAAATGCTTATAGTAAGAATGCTTGAAGTTGTGGATCCATATTGTGAAGAAAATGCTCAAGAGTTGAAGAATGAGTGAAATTGGTGAATGTGGGATAAAATGGGAGCCAATGAGAATGTGCCAAGTGTCACAATTCTATTGGAGGAAGGTGGAGCACATTTTGGGAAATGTGTTGAGTGAAGGAGGATGTAAGAGGAATAAATGAGAATGTAAGAGGATTTGAAAGGCTGTAAGAAGAATTTATTGAATGTGGTTGAGGATTTGAAAGGATGTAAGAGGACTTATTGAGGATGTAAGAGATTTTGAAAACCTTTGGAGGGAAATTGAATGAGAGGTGGTTGGGAGTAATATTCCTTGGAATATGCCATTGTGAGGGTAAATAGAGGAATTAGTTAATTAAAAGAAATGAATTTCATGTGCACCCTGGTTAGTTGATCATGGGTTGATTTAACTCTTGAGGAGTTAAAAGTTGGAGGATTTATTTATGTTGATTAGAAAGTGATTTAGGATTAATTAATTCAAAATTAATTAATTTGAATGGATTAGGGGATTGTGACATTTGATTTGATTTATTTAATCAAATGGGAGGACTTAGGGGGATTTAATTAAATGGTTTGATTTAATTAAATATGATGAATATTAGTTAGAAGAAGGGTGAATTAATCCAATAAATTTAATTATTTGAAATCTTAATAGTTGAATTTGTTGAATTTAACTAAATAATGTTGATTATTTAATTAAATGGTTAGTTCGAGGTGATTTCGGAAGAAATGGTGTTAATTTATCAAAATCATATGCATAGTATCAATCAGGACTTTTTAAGTGTCTACAAATGTTAACCCTGGTCTACGAGTAAAAACACCATTGCATGCAAAACCATAATGATAACAATAGATTTATATATTTCTATACGAAAGAGATTATCTCACATTGAAGAGTAAATACTAGAGTAAGTGAAGAAAATAACAATATTACTAGCAACATAGACCATCTCCAATGAGAGTGATAGATATAAAATTCAATGAATTTTCCTTTGAGAAGCTTGAGCTCTTGGAGAGTAGAAGCCAATATCATAATAAAAATACATTAAATGAGATAGCTAGAAATGGTAGAGAGAGTTTAGAGTATTTTGATAAAGTTTCCCCAAGGGTATTAGGTAGAGAGCTTGTATCAAGAAAATGTGAAAAAGTCATTTGAAAATGGTAAAGTCTTGAGTTTTGTTTGCTCAAACAAGAGAGAAAGAGATGTTAATTTCTCATTCAAGCGTTACGACACATGTTTTAATAAGCCACATGAAAAGTATGTTTTTAAATCTCAATAATTTTTGGATGCCAACACATCATGCAGACATTTGTGAATCATGTTGCCATCCAAAAAAAAATAGTTGAAATTTCACATACATGCTCAAAATACACTATACTCTTCAAACGTGAGAAAAAATATTTCTTATTAAAATATTAAAATCTATTATTAAAGCATGAGCTAAAGTGAGTTCAAAACATAATACGAAATTGTGCAAGTATGTAGTTATTACACAATATTATTCTATAATTCTAAATAGTTTCACATATTTTTATCATGTTCACATTCATTCATTCCTTATTTCTATTTTCTCATATTTTTTGGTTGTATTATTATATATTTAATACTTTCAAATTTTTATGTAATATATCCTATCTCTTTATTCATTAACTTGCATATACATTTTATTCCTAAATTTATTTTTCTTTACACATTTAATCCCATTTTTTCCTCCTTATCTTTAGCCCTTTTCCTCATGTATTGTTCTTTCACTTTTCATTCTTCTTATCACTTCCTCTCCCCTATCTTTTTTAAAGATTATATCTACAATGTAATCCATCACTCTCATCAACAAAAAAAAAATATACACAACTAAATTTTTTATTATACTACACATTTAAAAAACATAAATTTAATTTTAATTTAAAATATTTAATTTTTTAAATGATAATGCTTATTACCGAAACAATAAACACATATTTAGTACTCTAGTCACTTTATATTGTTAAAATTTAATTAGTTCTTGTTGAAGGTAGGAATACTAATGCATCTATTGGGTGCAATTTATTTTTCTTATTTACTCAATCACTATATAGAATTTAAAAAATTGAGCAACAATTATAGTCTATACCAATTAAAAAATTCTATAGTCTATAATTAATTTTATTATTTAAATTAAAAAAATATATATATTTTTCTATTGGTTTATGTTGGGAACACTAAGAGCATAAAGAAAATTATTTTTATATTTTCAATTAACTAAATTCATATGATAATATTTGAACTATATCCATAATGCACGTCTTATTCAAACATTAATTCAAGCCTCAAATTTCAACTCTATTAATGTTTTGTTGTTTCTTGAATGTTATTTAACACTATGATAGCCATCATAATCTTCTTTTTGTATTGTGAGTTGCCAAGGTAAATTAATATAAAAATTAATTATGCCTTTAATGAAATCCTCTTCTATAAAATTTCATTATTTATTTATTTTTAAAAATATTTATACTAAATATAATTATGCACTAAATATATTTAATTATGTATTTGCAAAAATCGATTCACACTTACTTGAAATAGTGCACTCGTATCTAATATCATTTTATTGCTTCACAATTATTATAATAGTACGCTACTTAAATGATCTAATGGTCACTAACCTTCAACACAACTATAATTTCAACTATCAAATCACTAGGATGAACCAAATACAATGTGGTTAAACACATTGTTGATCCAAAAATCAAGTTGTCATGATTTAAATTTAGAATTATTTAAGTTCACAACTAATACTCTTTAAAATTCTATTATTCTACTCAACAAAAATAATCACTATTTCACAATATTTATCTCTACTAAATATACAATCTAATCAATAAAAAAAATAGATAATTTATTTTTTATAGTTTACGAAAATGATATACTACACTTCAAATCTATTATTGGAAATCCTCTCTATTGGGTATAATTATTTCTTATAAATTTAAGAAAATGAGATTTTTTTTTGTGGACACTTGTGGATTAATTTAAGGAAGAGGTAAATTTGTAACCATGTATAGATATACCCTCCATTAATGATCAATGGATTGAAATTAATATTAACCCATTTAAACATTGTTTTGTTTTTTGGGCATTATACAATTTATTTATGTGAGATTAACCAATTTTGTAAGTTATCTTTAATATTTTTTTAAACTCTTTATTAAAAAATTATATGAAAGATATTATTGTATTCATTAATTATTATAAGTTATATTTTTTAATAGTAAAAATTATTTTTTTATGTAAAATAATAGTTACAAAATTAAGATGCAAGTTTTTAATTAAAATATTGAAAAAATAGTTAATAGTATTTATTAACATTTTTATTGACTAAAACTTTTATATATTATTGAATTTTTATATAATTCAAAGACAGTTAATAATAAATTTTGTTTAATATTAATTTGTCAATGTTAATATGTATGATCATCAGTGATAAAGATACTACAATTTCTATTCAAAGATACTAAAAAAAGTGAGGCATGAAAATAAAACTATGTTTATTTTAATGATTTACGACAAATTTTCAAAAATAAATCATATATTTTTAAAAAAATTGTTTTCATGTGTATAATCCATGGGACTGAATAAAGCCTTTAATATTTTAATCAAAACTATTTACAATGGTGTATTAGAAAATTGCTCAAAATTTTGTATCTATTAAATTTGGTCTTTTCTTGTTGTCAATTGCTTAATCTTGTTGATGTTTTGTTTGTTCTCGACTTTGTTATATTTTTTCACTTCTATGTAACTCTTGTTATTTAAATGATATGTTTGGTTTGGTTCAAGTTAGTTGAGGTCACAAATAGGGGACCCATCCTTGACATGAACATGTTGCATTAATGTAAATAGTTCAAACTCGTGAGCTTGGTAGCCCAACAAGCACACCAACCCAACAAGGGTTTGAAGCACTAAGTTACTAGCATGAACACCTACAATTTCAACACAAAGGTTCAAATTCATGAGCACAATTGATTAGCAAGGGCACTTGATACCTATGATCACAATGACCCAACAAAAGTTTGAATCTTGGTGGCTACAACACTAATGCAATGATCTAACCATCACATTATACCATGAATGACAATAATCTTTGCTTTATTTGTATTATTTATTTAAAGATTTATTTTACTTTTGCATGAACATTTAATTTTACTTTTGCAAAACTACCTATAACATTTCAATTATTATTTGTTTAGTTTTTTACTTTGAGAAATATGGTAAATACTAGTACATATATCTTAAATACATTTATCTAAAAATAACCAAGAGATATAGTCTTAACTTATTTTATTTAATTAAGATTATTTTATTTTACTTTAGAATTATTAGTTCCAATTGGAAGCAAGAATACTAATGCATCTATTGGATGCTATTTCTTTTACTTATTTAGTCAACCATTATCTAGAATTTAAAAAATTAAGCAATAATATTATAGTTTATATCTATTTTTTTATCAAATAGTTTGAAAAATGCCATTTATCTATTAGTTCGTATTAGTGAATAGTTAGTGCACAATGAATTTTTTTTTTTTTTTAATTTTCATTTCAAGTGATAAAAAATTATTATATTGTTATCTTTTAAATTATATGTACTGAAAATTCAACTCTATATATACTCTTTGTCTACTTGAATGAAATTAAGAACTAATGTAAAGTACCACTTAAATCTATATATTTAGATATGGAAAAAGTAAAATCTAATCTCCATTTTAATATTGTTACACCCCATTGTGTTGTTACCTGTTTACCCTTGATGAGTTAAAATGCTTTAATATATGATTGTGTTTTATTAAAATCTTGATGGAAAATATGATGAATGAATGTGCAATTCAATTTGATATTTTAGATTATTCTAAAGATGAAAATATATGATGCATATGAATGTAATATTATCAACTAACTATTGTTTTGATGCACTAAGTTGAATGCATAAACAAATTCGAACCTCTAGAAGAGAGGGGGTATCACTCAGAAGAACTTGGTCTGATAAACCTTAATGAGCCTAATTGAGCATACACACACTCACATCCTAGTTTGGTCGGGTTGATTCAACTTAAGTACATAATTGGTAAGTAACCTTTTGTTAGGGTTTGAGTATGTCTTGTATTGGCACATGTGGTTTTTAATCGTTGAATGTTCCTGTTTGGGATTATGTGATCGAATCTTTGTGATAAGTATAAGTTCTTTTTGTATTCTAGTTTATATATTAATTGATGGGTATATACATAGAATGTATATATGTATATATGTACATGTCTTCGATAACTCATACATATGAATATATGTACATGTGTATACGTAGGTAGACGTACTTACATATATTCATGTACGGATATATCATATGCATGGGAGCATCAATTGGACCTACAAAACATATATATATATATATATATATATATATATATATATATATATGTATACACACACACACACATTTTGTATATATAAGCACCAATCGATGAATATGTAAATATATGTGTTTAAGTATGGATATTAAAATAATGCTATGATATATATGTATATATATTTATATATATGTATATAATTATGTTAATGTAAATATATATACATATATATTAATATACATATATATGTATATATAATTATGTTAATGTAAATATATATACATATATATTAATATACATATATATGTATATATAATTATATATATATATATATATTATAAAAGATATAATATATATTAAGATATAATATATATTATATTATTTGATATATATTAAAAGTGCCTTGTAATAAACATAGCGTGTATAGAAGCGCTGCCAATTATAATGAAATGCCTAAGTTATAACTTGCACACATATAGCGCATAGAGGGAAGAAGTCTTGACACATATGACAATGCATATAAAGTATACACAAATGATGAATTCATAATGTGTTGACTTTATCATATTCGTGCATGAATGAAGGGTGCATAAGTATGAATTGTTGGCACCATATTCTGGGAAGTATAAAGCAGAAAGAAGTCTTTTAGTTGCACCTTAAACCAACACACAACATTTTGATAAGCATGAGACTTAGTCTCAACCACGAGCTAGCTAAGGTAGTTGAATTTTATTGCAATAAGGAAACTTGTAGGTTACATTTTATGAGTTTAATCTTGTTGTCATCAAGATATGAACGTCTCATTCTTAACTATGAAGTTGGTCTATGTATGTGTTTGCAAGATTAGAGTTTTGATCAACCACCTCTCACCTTTTGAGCCTAGTTGATGCATTTAGAATAGGAAGGTGGCGGATTTGGTAGCTTATTTGTAGCATTAAGATGCTCATATTTTAGTATATATAGAGGTATCCTCTCTACCATTTGTTACCATTATTCAATATGATTTCTTTATCTACCATTTTGTTGTAGTTTTTTGTGCAAGCATAATTTTGAGATTTTTTTGTGAGAAAGAGAGTTGTTTGTGAATTTGCATTTATTGAGAGTTCTTGAGAAGTGACTAGAGTTTGGAGATAAGTTGAGCATTGAAGGAGTAGCAATCGTGATTATGGAGGTTCAGTTTGGAAAGCAGTATTATTAGTTGGAACTTTAAATCTAGGTATGTTGATGTCTATATCTCTAATCCCTTTATGTTGACATGTTATTTAAATGTTGTAGTTTGTGGAAAGATGATTTTGAATGCACGATAAATTTATTTTTATGAATTTGGTTATTTCCTAGTTTGGGATAATCTTGTGTGATTCTTGGTTGAGTATTGAATTTGTCAAACCCTTTTTGTTTGGGAATGCATATTTATACTATGTTGGAATTTGCATAGTTATAATGTTATTGGAATTATACTTAGTTTTTCAATACTATATGGATGATGCATGAAAAGTGAAGTGTGGAATATGATGTTATCTTGTAGTACTTTAATGAAAATTTCATTTTTGAACGTGGGTGATTAGCTTGGTTATTCCTGGGGTTAGAATAATACATGGGAAAGGGAGTAACCTAGATGGTCACTAGTATGTGTGCATGAATAGTTATCTTGGTTATTTATGAGTTAATGAAGTAACCTAGTTGTACAGTCGTTATGTCATCAACTTATATGGAATGTGTGTTAGGACTTGGTTATTCCTGAGTTAATGGATTAACCTATTTATACATTTGGTTATGTCATCACCTTAGACAAACTGTGTTACGATTTTGAATGGTCAATACCAAATTGAGCTAAGGGCGGGTGAACGGATGACCTACACTTAAAGTACTAGGTGTTGAATTATTTGGCCAAACTAGTGTAAGTAGCCACTGTTTACACTATTAGTTCATTGTGATCCATGATTGCATTCTAGGCAGGGAAGTCATACATGTAGGTTGTAGCCAATGTATGGTATATCTAGATATGTAGGACACAACACTACGCTCAGGAAGGCCAAGATTATGGGGTTATCAAACCAATCTCATCGTCAAAGGGTAGGACCATCTTACCAGTTAGGTAGATGCACGGGGGACCACAGTAAGTCTATGGTTGGTGGAAAAGTGCTTGAGTGATGCTCTCCCTCATACAGTTTGCAATCGGTATTTGAGGATGTAGCATCGGTTTGGGGACACCTAGAATGTAACGCCACTTTATGGGGACATCTAGGAGGTATGCACCAACATTGGGGACATCTAGATCATTGTATTCTGATTGTGTATCTATTTCAATAAGCTCATGGAAGCTATGTATGTGAACAAGTATCTCTATTCTTATTGAGAAATGTTATCATGAAATTATATAATGTGGATTCGTTACTTAGAAATTTGTAATGATCCTTTGTAATGCAATGGGAAAGTTTGAAATGAGTTTATTTCAAATGTGCTTATTATTATTGAATTTGAAAAGAATATTTTTATTGCTAAATGTTGTTATCTTAAAATTTTCACTTGTGGGTAAAACATAGTAAAATTCAATGGGTAGAACAATGGCATGTTAAATGATGGGTTTAGTTATTAGCCTATTTTTTGTTGTTTTTATGCATAGTTTTAGACACTATTAGATAAACCTTTTAGAAAATTCTTTGATGTTATGCTATATTTTCATGTTTATTATACAACCTTGGACCTAAATCATAGTAATGGAAATAAGGTTATAATATAGTAGCATTGCATAGTTTATATGTGTGTATGTATAAAATGTGGATGGAATTTTGTGTTTGATTATGGTAGTTAGCTTTATGTATATGTTTTATGGATTAATCCCTTGTAGCTCAAAAAGGGAATTGTATCTTGTAGCAACTGGAAGTTGTAACCTACAATAAAAGGAAGATTGAGATAGTGAAACAGGGGAAGTGCCAGATCAAGATGAATGCAATAACTACCGTATGAAGACACCTGATGGAGTTGGTTGTGCATCATTATGATATTTATTAAAGTGCTGGAGAAGAAGAAATATTTTTTTGATAGGATTTTGAATAACTAATTGTGTGTTTTACATGTAATTCTATTTGACAGAGTTCTAATTCTATTAGAACTCTTCTTTCATTTCACTTATAGTTTGAATGATTCAATCTTAACTATATACTTTTATATCTAGAAGTGATAGTTAATGATTGTAGTTAGTTGTTAGAATAAACTCCCTCGTGCTTGTATATAGTCGACGGTTGAGTCCTTAGATAAGTTAGTTGATATTAAGTATCTTGCTATTAGTTACTTTTTAATTTCAATTGTTATCTACAGACACGTTGATTATTTAGAATGATTTTATTGAATACAATCTATGAAAGAGATTTTGTGTAATCTTTTGTGATGCGTAATGAATAAAATTTAATTTCATATGGATGCATAGAATCTAATATTTATATTTGGTTCTAGTTAAGTGAAGACAACCACTTGAGCAGGCCACTCAAGGTAATTGTTCTTCACTCCATTTATAGTTGTATTTTTGTTTAGTAGTTATTTTTGTTTATCCTTGTTTCATAGATAGCATGTAAAGCAAAGTAGATTCTCATACTTGATTATCAGTAATGAATGTCCATGAGCATGCATGCATGCATTTAGTTAATCTGTAGTACTTAGGAGATTAGAATAAGTTTAATTTCCAGTTTGAGTAGCTCTGAGTTAGTTTAGTAATTCTTTATTAGCAATAGTTCAATTACAGGTTAAGCTATAGGCACCTGTAGCCATTAGCTCTAGTGTGTTTCTTTCATTGCTATGAAATTCTATAAATTTCCAGCAAGTAGAACACCTTGAATAGGATAACCTAGGTAACCTCAAGTCTCTGAAGGAACATATAGTGCAGCATCAACACAAGTTTACAAGCCTTAGGTTGACACTTTAATGTAGTCTTTACAATGTTGAGTGGATTATTTAGCTAGACTTACCTTTGAATTGTGTAGGTTTTACCAAGTTTACAATACATTAGTTTAGACTCTACATTTTTAGCGTCGTTGTCCGGGATGGTGCTATCTTCATAGACTTGTTTTTCCAAGCTTTCATAGTTACATTTTGTTTTCAGCATTAGGGTTGTTAAGTTTCATTTTACCGGCATACCAGAAAGTTACACTAACATTGTGCAACATAGATTCTAGACTAGCAACTTCCATATTGTTCCATGTATTCCTCTACATTGAGATTATTTATATAATTTATGTTTGTGAATGAGTTGGTCATGCACAAAAGAAGTGAGATTTGTTAAAATCTTACTGTTTTCCATTCACAAGCTTTATATTGTTCTTCATTATAGCCATTAAAGTCATAGGCTAGCAATTGTGTTTCCCTATGATAAAATATAAGTGTGGTTCCCATATTTCTATGTGTGAGTATATTTATGTTGTGCATGCCTTTAAGATATGGGATTTCTTAAGCTCTGACTTATTATTTTCCATTTGTAAGTTTTATATTAATCTTCATTATAGCCATTACAGTCATGGTTAGAATTTGTGTTTCCCTATGATTTATATTGCAATCATTACAGTCATAGTTAAATAGTTATATTTTCTTGTGATAAAATGTAAGTGTGGTTCCCAATTTTTTATGTGTGAGTATGTTTATGTTGTACATGCCTTTAAGATATGAGATTTGTTAAGCTCTCACTTACTGTTTTCTATTCATAAGCTTTATATTACAACCATTACAGTCATAGGTTACCAGTTATGTTTCCCTATGGTTTATATTGCAACCATTACAATCATAGTTAAACAGTTGTGTTTCCCTATGGTTTATATTGTAATCACTACAGTCATAAGTTAGCAGTTTTGTTTCCCTATGGTTAAGATATGATATCTTTCAAGCTCTGACTTATTTTTTTACATTCGTAAGGTTTATATTGTTCTTCATTGCAACCATTAGAGTCATAGGTTAGAAATTGTGTTTCCTTGCAATTTATAATGCAATAATTATAGTCATAGTTAAATTATTGTGTTTCCCTATTGTTTATATTACAATCACTACAATCATAGGTTAGTTGTTTTGTTTCCCTATAGTTAAGATATGAGATATGTTAAGCTTTGACTTACTATTTTACATTCGTAAGCTTTATATTGTTCTTCATTATAACCATTAGAGAGTCATAGGTTAGTAGTTTTTTTTCGCTACAATTTATATTGCAATCATTATAGTCATAGTTAAATAGTTGTGTTTCCCTATGGTTTATATTGCAATCACTACAGTCATAGGTTAGCAGTTGTGTTTCCCTATGGTTAAGATATGAGATATGTTAAACTCTGACTTACTATTTTACATTTGTAAGCTTTATATTGTTCTTCATTTAGCCATTACAGTCATAAGTTAGCAATTGTGTTTCCCTATGGTTTATATTGAAATCATTATAGTCATAGTTAAAATATAAGTGTGGTTCCCAATTTGTTGTGCATGAGTATGTTTATATTGTGCATGCCTAAGAGATATGAATTTTTTTAAACTCTAACTTACTATTTTTCATTCCTTTTCATATATTTTGTCCTTCATTAGAGTCATATATTATCATGTGTGTTTCTCTTGTTTAAAATGTAAGTGTAGTTCCCAATTTGTTGTGTGTGAGTATGTGTATACATAGCTATGAGATACATTCATGAGTTATTAGTTGTGTTTCACTTGCATACAATGTAATTGTGGTCCCCGATGCCTAAGAATGCCTATTTTGTTCTTATCACTCCTCTTTTTCTTATGTCACTCACTCCAAAATAAGTGAAGTTTGTATATATATATTGCTAGATGTTTGTAAACTATTTACAATGTTTCTGAATGTTAATGCAACAAACTAAAAAAAAAACACATATACAAAATAATTAATCTTTTGTTCAAGCATCATTTTCTTTCATACATAAAGAAAACTACCATTGAATATGAAAATGCCTTCCTATTATTATCAGAAGAACTAAATATATGTTGTTTTCCCTTCTTGGTTTTGATTGAACTTATTTTGTGCAGATGACTAAGGGTAATGGAATGGTGACCCGTACTACAACCAAAAAAAATAAAAGAGCCACGAAATGGTCGCCCTCCCACAAACAAGGGGTTAAATTCCTCCTAGAAGCAAATCCTGTTGCACCAATAGTGAAGAATTCTACACCTTGAATATCGTAGAATGAGGTTCCTACACCTTAAAGACTATAGAAGGTAATAATTCAACAACGACTGTGGTCATCATAGGACATGACAAGGGAACTCTATGATGTAGAGGAAAATGACTTGTTAATAAGAGGAGCTTATAAAAGTGGAAAAACCCAATAACCACACTCTTTAAATGGCTAGGTGGATTAACAACAAAGTCTAAGAAAGGTCCGCCAATAGTCCTCACTGAAGATGAAGAACATTTGATTATGGAATGATGCAAGGAAATGGTTTCAGTTGGTCATGGCCTTGAATTAGTAAATATTGGGTAGAGGTTGCCTAAATTTGTGAAAATAAGCCAAACCCTTTCAATAATGGGTTCCCGAGGAAGTCCCGATGGACGGATTTCAAGAAGAGACATCCAAAACTTACGTTGTAGATTGTTGAAGGCCTAGACAAAGATAGGGCACTAAACCTTAGACATGTTTTTGTAGAAGCTTTCTACAAGACATTGTTTGTAGCGTAGGAAGCACATCCATATGGTTCTCATCGCATTTGGAATTGTGATGAAACTAGTATCCAAGTAAGAAAAAATGGGTCCATGAAGGTGTTGGCCAAAAATGGTAGTAGGAATGTGTCATACATTATTCCAAAGAGTCATGAATGGATAACCATTCTATGTTGTATTAATGTTGCCAAGCAAAGCATTCTAGGCTTTTACTTGCTTAAGGGGAAACATAACTTACAAAATTACATTGTAGATTATGAACTAGCTACTTGCATGGCAACCCAACCACATGCATGGATGCCAAAGGAGTTGTTTATGCAATGTCCATCCCACTTTATGCGGTCAGTTCTAGGCAGTGTGTCACCCACCAATAGGTAGTTGCTGATTTTTGATGGGCATGGAAGCCATGTTACACTCACAACCATCCAACAAGCAAGAGAGTTGGGTATAGATTTAATAACATTGCCAAGACATACCTCACATAAACTATAGTCATTGGATGTGAGTGTGTTTTCACCTTTCAAATCATACTTCAAATCAGAATGTGCAGCATGGATGGCAAGGTTTCCAAACCTTGAAGTTAGGAGGACAAAACTTGCCACGTTAGGTAGAAAATCACTATTAAGAGCTTTGATAGTTGATAATATCAAAGCAAGATTTAGAAGGATCAATATATGGGCACTCAATCTGGATGCACTTATGGATGACATGCATCCCAGTGACATATTTGAGTTCAACATAGGTGAGGATGCTTCTACAGTGCAAAACATCCTTCGCCTTTCAGGAGTTGTTGTGTCAAGAGACGATGTTGCACAAACATTGATGTCCACTCTTCTAGATGGACAATTACAGTCTACAACAGAATCATAGGTGGAGGGACATATACAACATTCACCTGATAATAGTCTTGTTGATTAAGTTGCACAAGTGGTGGCTGACCAACAAAATCCTCCCATGGTAGATAGCCTAGTTGACCAATTCGATGATAGTTTAAGTCTTCCATCACAACGTAGCCAACCATCCTAGTTGGTGGAGGGAGAAATTAATCTAGGCATTAATTTGCATGTCCAAGAATAGTAGGGTACTTATATTTTCCCATCACCACCACCTGTAATTGACCTATCTAAAATTGTGCATTACTATGTTGCTTGTGGCACTTCAGATTTAGGAGGTAATGAATATTTCACCAAGGAATCACAAGTAGTGGACGTTCAGGTGGAGGAGAACATTGTCTCACAGTTGGAGTAGACACAAGAAATAGAAATAGTTTCACACATCAACAAATTCCTCAAGCTGCCTGTGCACACTATCCATAAAAAAAAATCTAAAGGTGGTGGTAATGGAATTTGATTAAGTAGACAATCTCAGCTCTTGATGACAGATGACTACATGAGTCTATTAATACAACAATAGGAAAGAAAGGAGGTTCAGGAGATAAAATCCTGAAAGAAACAAGAGAATGAGGAGAAAAAGACAACAAGAAATGTGGTGATGGAATTGAAGGAGCAGGCCAAAATAGAGAGGGAGATACAACATAAAGAAAAAGAGAAACAAAAAATACAACAAAAGAAGGATATAGATGCCAAAAAGGAGAAAGAGAGGCTTCAAAGGGAACAATACCGAAAGGAAAAAGAGATTGAGGAGGTGTATAGGGCTTTACAAAGAGAAAGGCGATTAAGGACCCCCGTTAATCCCTTGTCACAAAGTAATGTAGTATTTTGGGATTCGCTCAACATCAATATCCCTCACTTCTCCACTGTAATGAATTATTCAACCCTCTCCCAATTTGAGTTCAGGTGCACTCAATTTCCAAGTCAGACTCCCAGTTGGGATGCACAAATATGTTCACCATCACCCCCAACACATGTCACTTGCACCCAGTTTTCCAGTCCAACTCCCAGTCATGTAAGTAACACTCCACAACGATTGGAAGGGGACAAGAACATGTCCATTGGCACCCCAAGAAGCCAACCACCAATTCTTTATCACAAAAAATAGTAGCACCACTCCATTCATTGAAACAACATTAATATCCACCGATGTAGCCTTATTTTGATTTGATTTACAATTGCTGTTTTGGACAATTTATAATTTATGATATCTACAGATGCAGCCTTATTGTTGACAGTTTTAAATATATGATATCTGCAGATGCAACCATATTTTTTTTAATTTTACAATGTATTATGTTTAGATTGCAATAGTGTTGTATTTATGCTTCTTATTTCCACCTATGTTCAATTGACAGTTTTTCATTTTCAATTTTTATTTTTGATTGCATATGACATGTCGCATGACACAATTTGGCCATGCTATCCAAAAAATCAATTTTTTTTCCAATGCAACTATTACATGCACGATCGAACGTCCACTTGGTGCATGGCACGACATCCAAAGTGGACTGGATTGCCACATTACCAAAATATAGTGCCACCCTTTCACTCTACTGGCTCACATTAATCTCTCGCCGCCCCCGCCAATTCTTATGTATAGTCATGTTTAATGCATGCCCCCTCCTATTACTTCCACAACATCCCACACAAAATATGATCCCTTGTGCATTCAATTCTCCTAGTGCCTCACACAACTCACCAACTTTCTCCCCTTTCAATCTACCATATTCTTGACTATTCTTCACATGGATGCCAGAATGTGCTTGCTTAAGGTCTCTACAACTTCAATCCCGCCACCGCTACATGTTACTCTCGGAGTCCAGTGTCCCTTCCAGCTTCTTTATATATAGATATATGTATATGTATATGTATATGTATATGTATATGTATATGTATATGTATATGTATATGTATATGCATACATATATGTATACATATACATATACATATGTATATGTATACTATGCATACATATATGTATATATACATATACATATTTGTATATGTATACTATGCATACATATACATATAGGTATATGTATATGTATATGTATATGTATATACATATACATATACATATACATATACGTATACGTATACGCGTATATGTATATGTATATGTATATGTATATGAATTCAATGCTCCTAGTGCCTCGCACAACTCACTAACTTTCTCCCCTTTCAATCTACCATCTTCTTGATTGTTCTTCACATGGATGCCAAAATGTGTTCGCTTAAGGTCTCTGCAACTTCAATCCCCCCACCACTACATGTTACACTCAGAGTCTGGTGCCCCTTCTAGCTTCTTTATATATAGATATACATATGTATAGACATATACATGTAGATATATGTATATGCATATGTATAGACATATACATATACATATATGTACATATATCTATTTTGTTGTTGTTCTTCAATTCAATCATGCAACTATTGTAACTTTTTTAGGTGCCATTGATAAATTTGGGGGTGTTGTCTTTTTCATAGGTTCCGCTTCATCTATTCAATCATGTAAATATGTACACACACACACACATATATACATATATATGAATATGTATATATATTTTTATACAATTCTATTTTGTTGTTCTTCAATTCAAACATATAAATATTGCTGGTTTATCCAATGTAAGAAAAACAATGCAAGTAAGCAATTGCATACACATATACATATATGTATATGTGTGTATACATATATGGATATGTATGTATGTATAAGTATATACCTCTTTGTACATATCTATTTGCTATTGTGATTCAATTCAGTCATGCAACTATTGTAACTTTTACAGGTGCGATGTATATATATGTTTATACAATTTTGTTTTGTTGTTGTTCTTAAATTGAGACATATAAATATTTTTGGTTTGTTCAGTGTAAGCAAAATAATGCATGCAAGAAATTGTATCTAAATATATGTATATGTATATGTATACATATACACATACATTTACATATGTATATGTGTGTATATGTATAATATGTATATGTATATGTATACATATACACACATATACATACATATACATAAATGTATACATATACACACACATATATATACATTTATCTATTTTGTTGTTGTTCTTCATTTGAGTAACAAATAATATTGTTGGTTGTTTCGATGCCATAGATAAATTTGGGGGTGTTCTCTTTTTCATAGGTTCTACTTCATCAATTAAGTCAGGTAAATATGTACACACATACATATAATATATGTATATGTATATGTGTTTATACAATTATATTTTGTTGTTCTTCAATTCATTCATATAAATATTGTTGCTTTGTTCATGTGTCACTCCATGTGAACCATCCAAAATAGGATGCACACATTTTGACACCTCTCCCTTATGTAATTACCAGACGCCAGTTTTTCAAAAACCTTAATATTGTTAAACTATGTTGTAACAATCATCCAATTCTCTTTGAATGGTAGATTGCAACATAGTTGAACATAGATAGAATTTTGAAAACCATGTCTGGCTATTGCTACCACCTCAAAGGAAGGTATAGTGTCATGTCGAAAATGATTGAACTATTGTTGGCACTAAAATTACATGCATATATGATGCAATTATTATGCTTATGTTTGGGATGACAGACACATGGATGAATGGATTTTGGTAATTTTTGCATTAAGTAATGATTTAGGTAGACTTGATTTTATGAACACCTTTCTAATGGTAACCTATGTTGTAGTTGTCCACAATTCGATTTGAATTGTGAAGTGTTGCATAGGCAGGCATGAAAGGCCTTCAGAAAACCAAGTCCCCAAAATACATGTTGTAACAAAGTAGAATTGTTGATTATTGTTCTATGGTAATACATGTCGATATATGCAATAAATTATTGGTAGTGTAGTGCCAATGCCTAGACAATGTGACATGTATGAATGGATTTGGTAATTGGTACATTCACTAATGGTTTAGGGAGACTTGATTTTCCCAATGCCTTTCTAATGGTAACCTATGTTGCAATTGTCCACAATTCCCTTTGAATTGTGAAGTGCTACATAGGCAAGCATGAAAGGCCTTCAAAAAACCAAGTCCCCTAAATACATGTTGTAACAAAGTAGAGCTGTTGATTATTATTCTATGGTAATACATGTTGATATATGCAATGAATTATTGTCAGTGTAGTGCCAATGCTTAGACAATGTGAAAGTGATCCATATAGTTGCAAAGGGATGAAAAATAATCAGTCAGGGTTAAATAAATCTCCTATCTGATAGGCATCAGAGTTTAACAAATCTCATATTTGATAGGCATGTATGGTATACACAATCATGCACAACAAACTGGGAACTACACTTAACATTATATACAAGGGAAACACAACTATTAACTGGGAATTTGCATAGCATGTCGTGGAGGTAATAGGAAGGGATGCACATTAAACACAAATGTACCGAAGAATTGGTGAGGGTTGTGACCAATTAATGTGAGCAAGTGGACAAAAAGGGTGGCAAACTATTACTTTAATGGTGCCATAGATAAATTTGGGGGTGGATGAATTATAGATCTTAATCTTGGAAGAGTGGTGTCACATTAAGGTTCTAAAATTACATTCATTATATGGAATGATACAAGTAATAAGGAACCATCAAAATAATTTTAACTTCCATCCAATACTCATATAGCCAATAGATAATTCTTGTTATAGGTCAAAATATCAAAGTGTTCAATCAACCAACATTAGATGCAATGACTGAATTGATGAAGCAAAACCTATGAACAAGATAACACCCAAAAAATTATCTATATCACCTAAAAAAGCTACAATAGTTGCATGGTTGAATTGATGTAGCAAAACCTATGCAAAAGAGAACACCCTCAAATTTATCTAAGGCACCAAAAAAAGCTACAATAATTGCAAGTCTGATTTGATGAAGCAAAACATATGAAAAAGAGAACACCCCCAAATTTATCTAAGGCACTAAAAAAAGCTACAATAGTCGCATGATTGAATTGATGAAGCAAAACCTATGAAAAAGAGAAAACCCGCAAATTTATTTAAGGCACCTAAAAAAGCTACAATAGTTGCATTACTGAAATGATGAAGCAAAATCTATGAAAAACCTAACACCCCTAAATTTATCTATGGCACCTAAAAAAGGTAGAATAGTTGATGACTAAATTGATGAAGCAGAACCTATGAACAAGATAACACCCCCAAATTAATCGACAACACCTAAGAAAGCTACAATAGTTTCATGACTGAATTGATGAAGCAAAACCTATTAAAAAGAGAACACCTCCAAATTTATCTAAGGCACTAAAAAAAAGCTACAATAGTTGCATGACTGAATTGATGAATCAAAATCTATGAAAAAGATAACACCCCCAAATTAATCGATGATACCTAAAAATGTACAATAGTTGCATGACTAAATTGATGAAGCTAGACCAAGGAAAAAGAGAACACCTCCAAATTTATTTAAGGGACCAAATAAGCTACAATAGTTGCATGATTGAATTGATGAAGCGGTACCTATGAAAAATAGAACACCCCCAAATTTATCTAAGGTGACTAAAAAAGCTAAAATAGTTGCATTGTTGAATTGATGAAGCAGGACCTATGAAAAACCTAACACCCCCAAATTTATCAATGGCGCCTAAAAAAAGCTACAATAGTTGATGACTGAATTGATGAAGTGAAACCTATGAACAAGATAACACCCTCAAATTAATCAATGGCACCTAAGAAAGCTACAATAGCTGCATAACTGAATTGATGAAGCAAAACTTATGAAAAGGATAACACCCCCAAATTAATCAATGGCACCTAAAAAATCTATAGTAGTTGCATTACTGAATTGATGAATCCTAACATATGCAAAAGAGAACACCCCTTAGTTTATCTAAGGCACCAAAAAAAGCTACAATAGTTGCATTACTAAATTGATGAAGCAGAATATATGAAAAGGATAACACCCCCAAATTTATCAATGACACCTAAAAAAGCTACAATAGTTGTGTGACTGAATTGATGAAGCAGAAGCTATTAAAAAATAACACCCCCAAATTAATCAATGACACCTAAAAATGCTACTGTCGACCGAGGATACTAGTATGGGTCAATCACGCTTGATCCATGATGAATCGAAGCATAACGTAGCCACTAATACTCAGTCTTCAAACAAGATCATTCAAATTAAAGATAAACTAAATATTCATTGAAATGAAATATTTTAAATATAAAACATTGAAATATCTATTCTACCCCATTTGAAACTTATCATATTTTGGAATTGGTGTCTTGTTGATGTGGAACAACGTCCCTTTCCCAAACCCATGATAAGTGAGCTTGTTTCAATCAATTCTATTGAAGAGAATCAATGAAACTATTGTGATAAATGGATAAAAACGTAATTTATGCTATATTGAACATGATGTAAGCTAAATTAACATGATTTTATGCTAAAAATGATCTAAGTATGCAATTTCTAAGCTAATCTAATTCTAAGCTAAAAGATTCAAACCCTAATTTATAAACAAGCTAAGATGGATGCATGGAAGCCATTAATGGAAGCTTAAATCTATTATGCAACTAAAATGAGCTAAAACATGTTAAATGTGAGTAAATTATGAGTTTGAGTGTGAGTGATTCCAACTGTTGGATCTCAAAAATGTAGGTTACAAATCCTAAGAGGATGTTAGGCTCTATGATCAAACTTGCAACGTTCTTAAACCAATGAATGGAGATAACCTATTCGGTTGATGACTCCCTGCACTTCAGGCTCTGCCAGACCTAGGCGGGTAGACCTTTATAATGGAGAAATTTAGAGGAATGTATGATTTGGTTGAATTTATGGATCTTTCCACAATGGAAAGTAGTGTGGGATAGACAAAGGCTTACTAACTACTCCTATTGAAATTTGAAATGTGAATGTATGAGTAATATTTTATGATTCTAAAATGGAATGGGATGATCAGTGCCTACTCCTATTGGGCTAATGGAGTCAAGAGGTGAATGATATGTGACTTACTTACTGGCTATAGTTCTAATTGTTTGGCACTTATACTTCTTTATACCTTGTATAAACGTGCAAGAATGTGACTGACAAACTCTACTTATTGATCCAATTGATCCTATCAAGTTACTGTGATTTATTAAAAGGATTTTAATCCTTCCTTGAAGGAACCAATTAAAAGAATCACACAATGACAACAAATGTGTATTGAAAAATGAAGTATATCCTTAATTTGAATAACAAGACAACATCAATGTGGAGACAACTTGACAATCTTATCAATTACCTAACTCTTCTTACTGATCTAAATGTTACCTCCAAGTTATTGTAATCAATCAAAAGGATTTTAATTCTTTAATAGAAACCAATTAACTTGATTACACAAAAAAAGTGTGTCTTGATGAAACTAAAATATCAACTTGGATACATAGGTTCAAATAACAAAGAAGTAACAATGTGGAGACAGCTAGATAATTATTTAACTCAACAAACAATAGATACCAGATTTTAGCCACCATATTAGAACTTCTTCTCCATCATATATATCTTCAAATAGTATGCATTATGACAATAGTTCTTGAATAGATGAGCAAGATTTTGTAATATTTCTTACTATGCCTACTCTAAAAATGAAAATGTTTTGTGATGATCCTTTCAATCATAATAAGTTCAACATATATATATCAATATCTTGAAGGGGGTATACCCCTTCACAAGAGTCTTTTGGAATTAACAACAATAAAACATTAACAATTAAGATCTAATGAGCCATAAATAAACTTGTTTTATATGATCTAGATATTTTTGGCTCAAATGTGTATCAGCATCCTCTACAACATTCCTCGCAGAAATCTCCATGATGATCATCTGCTCCAAGCGCTCACAGATCTCCTCCAATGATGAATCCTCATTTTTGGCTGCTTCCAAGACTCCATGTAGTATCAATCCACATTTTTTCATCCAATCACTTTGATCTTTCAATTCTCCATTATCTTTGAATATTGAACATACCCCTTCCTTTGAAGCATCTATGAATTCTTTAGCATCATCCTGCAACTCCTTATAATAGTCCTGACGTTTCTTTACCATGTCCCTGGCAGCTTTAATGGCTTTTGTATCAGGTTTGCTTCTCTTTTGTATCTCTTGGAGTTTTTCTTGGAGCCTGTCATTTATCCTCTTGTATTCTTGAATGGAATTGTGACTTTTGGAGTGAATCACCTAGAACTTATCCGTCCAGACCATTAGGTTAGTGTGCCTCTTTTGGAATATTGTAGATAGTGTGTCAAATTTGGCTTTACTTACTTGAGTGTGTACTTGTGACTCCTCATTTTTATCCTTTGATTGAGAACTTTCCCCTTGAGTTAACATTTTGGCAGATCCCTAGAAAGTATTCTTGACAATATCTCTCAGAAATTCATTCTCTTTGAACATCTTTTCATTATTCAATTTATACATGTCCCTTTCTTTGATCAACATTTGGATTTGGGCCTTGTTTAATTTGGCTGTTGTGAACTTAAAATTCCCAAGCTCCCTTCAGGTGAGTTTTTTCCCAAGTATCGGCCATGCTTCTATAAGAATTAAGCAATATCAGGTTCATTTGAATGTCACCATGTGTCATCCAAGCGCTCTTCGCAAGGTTTCGTTTGATCACTTTTCAAAAAGCTTACACCATGCTTCCACATGTCTGTCGTTCGCAATCTTTTGTGCCTCTTTACATCACTCCCCTTTTGAGCCCCGACTGCACGCCACGTAGCTTCATCTCGAGCATGTTTTTTGGCGGACCCCACCTTCGACATGGTATGCAGGAGACCTCCACATGTCTTCACAGTGCAAGTTCTTCATCACTCAAAGGGAAGGATAAATGTCAGGCCTCGACTGCTTGCCGTGTGATCTTCTAAAGACTTCATCATAGGAGAAAGCCAGGCAGGTGACAACCTTTCGCCAACTGCCATGTTCTGTAACTGCCGCCATGGATGGATTTCATGTGTCAGTGCTCAGGTCTATTGGGACCACTATCATCATTCATAAGGGATGCATCCGACCCTTGGAGGTCCTTGTTCATGACCCGAATCTTTGCGGTTGTAATGACCAAAGGGAAAATCATTGCTAAATGCATCATTGCTCATAATGGAAGCATCTTTTATGTTACTTGCTCGTCAAGCTGGGTTTTCATTATAAATATTGCTTCTTCTTTCGAAGCAAGGGGTTCCAATTTTAGTTTAGATTTGGGCAAAATAATTGTTAGAAGAACCAGGCCTTTAATCGCTTTATTAGATTATTGTAAAAAACTCACAGACTGTGCCATTGTTCGACCTTTCTATTTTCTTTGATATTTGATAAGTTTTACTGTGCCATCATTATACTGGATGTTTCATTCCCAGACTTCTATAAATTAATACAAGTTTGTTGGTTTAGATCATGTCTTGGACTCTTCTTTCTAGTAAAAGTGTATGAAGTTATTTTATGTCATATAATGAATCACTCAGGCTTTTATCTTTATGCTGCCATTCTAGAATGCAGCAGACTGCCCATGGGCCCTTAAGTCATATCCCCAAGATAGATTTACCATGCCACACATCTAAATCTCAGTGTATCGCCTTAGTTAGATCCCTCTATTTTATATCTACTTTCTTTTCCCATTTCAAAACCCCAGTTATAGAAGAAGATGACTTCTTTAAAAATCTGGAGGTTACTCAGTTTGGCACAATAGGTCCCCCCCTAAAACTGAGTTTCCCACAAAGGGTTGTTACCTTGTCAAATTTTGGCATCAACAGATACATTGATGCCAATATCAGCTATGATTATAGGATCAATCTCACCTACTTTTAATGTCATTACATGCCCAAATGCCTTTTTTGTATCAATGATTACAAAATTCTTGTGTAGAGGATACAGGGCCCAAATCATAAGAGAGTTCTCATATGGGTTATATCTTGACCCGGTATATACTTTTATCACACCCTTTGAACTTAGCTTATGCTTTGCACCATTATTATGCACAAAACTATCAAAAACCAAAGCAGAATTTAAGTCTAAGCCTGGAAAAATCATTACACCATACTCCTCTAATAGTTTTCTTCCTTTCTTCGGGGTCATGTCTTTCATTTCATTCTCTACGTCTAACTTCAATGTGCTAAGCAATTGATTTTCATTGTTGGGTGTGATATCCGTGACTGATTCCCTTATTTCCTTACCTTTTTTCTTGTACAAGAAGGACCTAAACTTAGGAGACTTGATAAATTAATCATCAAAAACAAAAGACTTATATGCCAGCTGCCTAGTATCCATGTCAGATGATTCTTCTACTTCTTGTTCCCGTTCAGAGGTTGATTCTCCTCAATTCTCATTTTGGGGATTTTATCAGGTTGGCCTCATGGTTCCCCTTCATCAGAAGATTCCTCACCAATGGAGGACAATATTTCTTCTTCTTGCAATTCCCTCATCTTCTATTCAATTTTTCTATTGTACTCATCAATTGACAATTCAACCTCTAATTCTTCCATGTTCCTGATAATATCATCATGCGGATAGGGTATATGAACATAACCACCTAAGTTCTATTTTTTCCTAGCGAAATCAATGAAACCTTCAGGATCAAATCCTTTTCTTGGAGCAACCCGTTTAATATTGTAATGTGGTAGTTTATTAGAATGAGATCATAACCTTCCTTTGACACCACAGTGAAATCACCAAAGCACAATGTACTTGGCATGAACGATTGTTTTTCATATGCACTTAGGTTCATGACATTAGAATAATCCAATTGCCTGACTATCTCTAGATATGGAACTCTATTTAGCACAGTCTAGGGCAACAAGAAAGGTGTATCTTCAAAGCCATAAACCCTAATCATAGTGGAATCAACATAACAATACCAGTCACCCCAATTATGACTTACAGTTGGGGGTCCATTGAAATCCTTTGGCCTTAAAAACCTTTTAATTTCATCGGACAATGAGTGGTGGTTATAGAATTTGTACAATATCTTAACAAAACATTCCTCAAAATGAGCATAATTGGAGTTAATGAACTTGTTGTCCCAAATAGAAGTCCATAACGGTATTGGCAATGGTTGCCCTTCTTTATCTAGTTGTGTAATTCTCAACTCCTCTAGCCACATCCCTAGCTCTTGTCCATAATACAATATCATGTGCATGAGAAGGGGGTTATGTTTGAAGTACATTATGGGAGAACTGTTTTGATGGCTATTAATCTTGAGTCAATTTATTTGAAAATATGTGAAGCATAATCAAAAGGCCTAGCATTACGGCATTGCACGTCTGCAACAATCACCAATGGTCCTATAGACATAAAGTCAAGGACCTTTCTTCCCAATACCCGACCTACTGAAAAGTAAGTGTATTTCAGATAGGGCTCAAACAAGTCAACATGAAAGGGAGGTCCTTCACAATCCTCAAGTGGCACTAAATTTCCATCCTTTCTAGACCTATGTAATGGCAACCTCCATCATTTATAGGTTGTATCCATTCTCTAGTATTCCTTCTCCAAATCTTCATACACTATTGGCTGATCATAGGTCTCATCTAGGTCGAAAACTTCATAGAGTGCATTTTTAGACACATGTATAAAGGGTTTTCCTTGCAAGTCACATATGGCTTTCAGGTCTGGATTGTAATGGCTGGCCAAAAGCTTTATGAGGTCCATGTTTATGAATACATTAAGGACCACCAAATTTCCCAAATTATAATTCCAGGGATTGCAAACTGGCTCGAATCTATTCCTCCAAGAGTAGTGAAACATGAATAACTCATAACCTCTAATGGGAGTCCACATATCACCTATAGGTTTGAATTTTCCCTCTAACCTTTCTACATCAGGCCTCAATTAGGCAGACCTTTTGGCCTTTGGCCCTGAACCGGGCAATTGATCAATGAGGTCCTGGTTTAATTTCATCTCCTTTGTTTTTGATTCAGACCCAATTTCAATTTTTTGTTTTTTACTTCTGGGTTGGCTACCCTCAACACGTTGTTTCTTGCCCTTAGGTGTCATAGAACTTGATCCTTCCATCCTACTTTCTATGCAGTGGCCAAATTGAATTTTGAATTATCAATTACAGGGGGATTATGTATGCTTACTTGTTTGTTCTAGCGTATTGAATTCCTCAACTTCTGCTCAGCCTCCCGTCCTTGCTTGCTGCAACTTCTGAAAATTCCTTTTGTTTTAATCTATTAGTCATGAGTATTCATATGGAGTTCATTTGTGCAGCCATTAATGTTCACCACTAGAATTGAATACAACGGCTTTTTGAATTTTGAAATGTTAGAGTGAAACCATATTTCATCAGTGAAACCCTTAGCTCTCATGCTGATTTGTGTTCTTCATTTGGTGCCACCTTTATTTATACACTCATAACTGATCGACAAGACATAAATGAATGTCCTTTCAATTTGAAATGTCCCTTTAGTTCTTTTATTTAATCGACAATACCATTTAATACTTTCATCGATGTTGTGCAACAACCCTTTCTCTTGTTTTTCAACTCCTCGTGTTTCAGAGAGATCATTACAGAGTCTATCGATATCAGTGTCGTCTGGATTGCTAGAATTTCCTTTGGCCATCACCCAGTGTCTTTTCAATGAGTAGAGGCCATTCCATATCACCATCGGGCTGACATGAACCATCACCAAGAGAATGGAATGCCTTCTTGATGTATTTAGTCTCCCCGATGTGTTTTCTCTATCGCTTTGTTCACTGGGAAAAGTCGGTGAGACATTCCCCGAAAATCATTCTCATCGGTGTGACCTTCATAGTTAGAGAGATCTAAGGGACTCAATCCAATCATACATGTCTCTCTGACACAATAGTCTTCCTATTTTATCGGCGAGAGTATATGCATTTCTTGCCGATGAAGTCTCCATCGGTGTGACTCTTGCGCTCGATATGATTTGAGAGTTTCGCTCTGATTACTTTGCTCATACCTATAGGTGTTTATCGGTGAAATGATAAGCATTGTCTTCTCGATCATGTACTCATGTTATCTTTGGGGTCCTTGATCGTTGTGACCTGACTCATGTCTTCTCGATATTGGAAAAAATGTTCAAATAAAGGGTTCTATGATTTGTTGATCGGGAAGACACACATGTGACAATGATCCCAACATGTACCAAATACTCATGACATGACAAGCATATTTTATATATTTTGGCTTGGCTAGAGGGGACAATGGAGCAGGATGATGAAATGACAAATGGAAATAAAAAGTAAAGAGAGAATTTGCAAAATGAGGAAGAAAATTCTAAGACAAATAGATATTGGGGAGACCAACCCCTTTCATGACTAGAATCAGTTGCCTTGTAGTTTTTCTCAATCATGATCAAGGAAATGTGTATATGTGAAAGGTCATATTCATGGGATCATTAGCCAACATGGGTTAAAATATGGATCTGGTCACACAAATCTCAACAATTTGTATTGATCATAAAATTAGAGTGTGGTGAACTCTTGTGGGGACTACGAGATAAGTAGGTAGAGGTTGGTGAAAATGTGAGAATTTTTTAGTCCTAACACCAACAACATAATTTTGCAATTGAAAGATGGATCCATTTGTCTCCAAATAGTGTTCTATTTATAGGAGAGCAAATGAGAAATGAAAGGTTGAGATCAAAAAGATTAATCAATGGTCAAGCATGGAGGAAAATAGGAGCCATGGATCATGGATTCTCATCAATGGATGAGAATGCAAGATGATATTTAATCAAATGTTATCATTTGTTCCAAACAAACACACTTTTGACCTGCACACATGGGTCACAAGGTAACTTGCTCAAGAAGTCACAAGTTTAGCTTTCTCAAGAAGACAAGTGAGAATATCCCTTTTTTGAAATGATTGGAGGAGAGAGAATATTCCTTTTGGAATATTCTCATGGATGAGGGAAAAAGGTTAATTTGCAATTTAAAACAAAGTCTAATTATGCAAAAAAGGGTAAGGAATTATTCCCCTTTTGGAGGAAAATTAGATTAATTGTTAATTAAACAATGTTTAATCATATAATTAGGGGTTTTTAGAGGAATAAAGTGATTTTCATTAAATTAAATGATTTAGTGAAAGGGGGAAAGGTGAAATGACATTTAATTAAATAACTTAGGTTTATTTAATTAAATAAGATGACTTAGGGAATTAAATTAAAGTTTGATTTATTTAATTTAATGAGATGAAGTGTTAGCGTGAAAGGGGGTGAATTAACCCAATTAAATGTGTTAGGTTAATAGATGAAAATGATGCAATTAATTAATTAGCTAGGCTAATTTAATTAATCAAGTGAAAAGAGGATGCGTTTTAGGAGGAAATGATGTTAGTATACCTGATTTGAGTGTATGATATCATTTAGGACATTTTTCAGTGTCTACATTTTGCCTCTCTTTGAAGCGAGGTACTTGTTGCTTCGGCTCAAAGATTGATGCCCTTCAGATTAAAAAAACTATCGCTTAAATCATTTTATTTTTTTAAAATGCCCCAACGGAAGGATTAAGCTGATTCCCTGCCCACTCGAGAAATCAGGCAAAAAATTTGAATTTTGGGTTGATTTCTCGACAAAGGTTAAAAGATGACCCAAGGGTCCAGAAAGGCTTTGGGATGCAAGAATTATGTCAAAAACACAAAAAATGGTGCAAAATACGATCCAGTTTGGAAAAATTGGTGAAAATGATGATAAACCCTAGTTTGAAGGTTAAATTAGGGAAAAAAACCCTAATTTTCTAGCATAAATTAGCCAAGAAGGGTCACTTTCAATTCATTTGTGCATTCACACTTTAGAGAATTCTTGTTGTTTTAAGCTCTAACCCTCTGACGAAATGGTGTGACAAGAGCTCCCACAACACATTTTCGACCGGGTTCGAGAGTACCAACAGATTCTAGGCTCAGGACCACTAGTATGTAACTCAAAACTTGATTTTAAATTTGACTTTTTAGTGCATTTATTGCACTTTAAAATTTAAACTTTGGCGGTGTTGCTATATATCGACACCCATTTGAGTATCAACAACGTTCAAATGATTTTTAGTGATGCATATGTTTATGGAGACAGAGTTCGCAATTTAGAATTAGGGTTTCCTATTTTAAATTGTGACACATATGTATATAGCGACACACTTTCTGATTTAAAAATTAGGGTTAGGGCTTCCAAAGTTTAAATCATGACGCATATGTTTATAGCGATGGGATTTGTGATTTGCAATTTCAAATGCCTTCAGATGTCGCAATTTGGAATTTGTAATATAGTGACACTATTGTAAATAGCAACACTATTGTGATTTTTGAGCTGAAATTTCCAAATCAAGTCAATATTTTTTAAATATTGACGTCGTGCACTTCGTGGGTGTAGGAGGTCATTCCACCATTGATGTCTCGTGAGCATCGGTCCACCGTTTTGGAGAGACTAGGTGATTTATTCGAGTTGCACTAGGAGCACTTGGGAGAGATCGATTTATGGTACATTACATATGCGCATGTCGTCCAGACACATCTAGCTATGATGACCATGTTGTGCTAGCAATGGCACAGTGAGACTTTGTTGTTCCACCTTTCGACAGGTGAGGCAATAATGACATTAGAGGACGTATGGCAGATTCTACATTTGTTGATACATGGCGAGTGTGTGATTTATGACGTCAACACCAGATACGATGCTTGTCATGAGGTGATGGAGATGGAGAACATCACTTTAGTCACATCACATATCGACCTTGAGATGTATAGAGGTTGAGTGCCCACATTTCAATTGATTATTGCGACCATGATTTTAGGTTTGGTCGCTCCTGACCTACAGAGAAAAATGTTCAACCTAGGATGGGGCTTAGTATGGCATAGGATGATCCACAAGAGGAAATTATTTTCATGAGGGCCAGTGATGCTAGCCTCACTATATCATGATATACACAACTTTGTCTATTGTGACGGTAGAACCATTGGTGTAGGGGTGACCTTGGTTCATATTTAGGCTTGGGAGCATATTGTTGTGCTCCAACCGATAGTGCAAATGGTTGATGTTGAGCCAGATGATCCCATGGTTTGGCAGTACAGAGGTGTCATCACCTTGCAACATACTGGGTAGATTGGACTCCCGTACTGGCGATAGGTACTTGATGATATGGTAGTGTTTAGATGGTGACCTGGCTACAAATGCTAGCGTGGTACGATGATGCACAACAACAGTTATTCGCTAGATAGACCTAGTACATGCAGGGCTGGGAGCACACGATCATAGCGAGATATCTGCCAAAAAGGTGGCATGACAGTTCAACGAGCACTAGGATAGGCCCAATGATGCCTACAAAGCCATTTTTGTGAGGTCAACTCGAGAGGTTCCCACATGGGGACCCACTATTCTAGCTTCAGAGGTAGTGGAGGGTTTCAAACATTTGGTAGCTCAGCCATGGGCATATGACCAGAGTTAGGTGGTCACGTAGATGACACCTACTTATGATGCATGGACAGGGGAGCAGGTAGGGGTAGAGGAAAGGGACAGGGTGCCCAAGAGGGCCAAGATGGACAGATTTTGGGGGCTCCACCAGTTGGTCAATAGCCTATACAACCACCACCATTGGATGCCAGAGATATTTAGATTCAACAACTACAACAGAGGTGCAGGTTCTCATAGGGGAGTGGGATCAGGCCCGCCAACAGATTTTGGTGATTACTGCTGAGTGGGACCAAGCCAAATAGTAAGTGGTGGCCATCATGATAAAGAGAGACCATGCTAAATAGCAAGTTGTGGTTGTGACTACCGAGAGGGATCAGGAGATCAGGTGATGGTAGCAGATAGAGGTGATGACAACAACCACCCAAGGTAGGATTGTATCCATGATATTGTACAAAGAGGTTGTGACCAATGCGACATATTATAGGATGCATTACCACCATGATGTTCCAGCACCACTCAGACAACCTGACTATTCATAGAGGAGCGATGCACGAGACAGGGTTGAGGATTAACCAGAGAGGCATGTCAAAGAGGGGAGAAGCCATTAGGGCTAGCTCGAGCATACAAACACTTTTTGATTTTGTTGCTCCATTTTTTGACACAGATATACATTCATGGGATCCTTTTTGATAGCCTCATGGATATTGTATTTATGATCAATATACATACACTGATCCAAATATTGTACCATGACATTCATTTTTGATATATATATATATATGATACAGATACAAATTCTATGATGTGTTCATCTTATTTCATGCTTATGATTGTATGAATGCATATGATGTGAGATTCTTCTATTTTATCATGTATGGATGCACTCTATTTTATGCTTATGTGATATGTGATGATACATGATATGTAATGATATGGATGGATGCAATGTTATATTCTTTTTCAGTATCTTTTCCATGATATGTTATGCTATGATTATGTATGCAAATGTTATGGATGCATTTCTTTTTATGTATTTTCTATGCAATTTATGAGATGATCATGTATGCATATGGATGTATGGATGGATAATGCACATGTTTATGCTTATGATAAATGCAATGATTTAAGATGCTTAGAATAACAAATCTATTTTATTCGTCACAACTTAAATAATAATGATGATGCAAGAAGGATGTTTTTATGTTATGCTATGATTATGAGATGCATGCATGCTGATGATTTATGGATACAGGATGGATGCATTGATGATGGTTTTGTTGATTGTCATGATATCAAGTTAGTGTGGAGAGAAGATAGAATAAACAAGATGATTGACCATTGATTTTGATGATTGCCTCAAAAGATCAAACAAGTCTATGATCCACTGACACTTTATTAGAGATGGTGATGAGAAATGCATGATGAGGATGATGAATTCATGATGATGATTTGCTCAAATCTTGGGATTGGGATTTTTCGTCGTTCCTTATTATTTGATATAACACATAGACATGATGTATCAAGGTATTAATAACCAGGATGGCATTGTATCTAGTGTAATGGAATTTGACTCTGCAAATAGATAGGATAGTTCTTGTTCACACCTTGACATACAAAAACCTCATCGGAATGCAAGTTACAAGCTTAGAATATATTGGACCAAAGCATATGCAATAGTCAACAACGTACTCCAAACAAATTCCCAACACACAACTAAGAAAGTGTGCGCCAAGATTATTTTACAAGAGTACACACAAGCACAACAAACGAAAGATAATGATCGATGCCCCATTCCTTTCTCTCTAAATCATTTTGATAGACATCATCGAGAGGTCCTCAAAATGGGTCATTAGGATAAATCATAAGAAAAGATCAAAGATAAACAATCAGTGTTATTTATATCTCTTGCCCATTTAACTTTAGCTAAGGTGATGCCTGATACTAATGTCCATTGTAGGAATGATACATCCTAGGACATGTTGATCAGGGGGTTGTTTGATGTTAGGATGATGATGAGATTTATGATAAGCCATTGATACAAACTTCACTGACACATTTACCTATGATTTAAACTTTAGATTTTAACAATTAGGTTCTCACTATACGACTTTCTATACTTGTTTTCTATTCATTTTTCCAAAGGTTGAAGGTGACAATCGATTTATTATGGGTGAAGGTTTATTGCGAGTGAAATTGAGATGGGATGGATGGGTTTAGATTTTTTGGAATATTTCAATGTTTTTGGTAATTTGAAAATGTTTTGAGGCTGTTTTTGGTCTTTTTGAAAGTTTATGTGAATGTTTATGTTTTCAGATTATTTGAGGTTGTTTAGGGTTTTCTCTAAGATATTTGAGGCTTTTTAGGTCTTCTGAATGTTTTTGTGTAGGCCATTTTCAAATATTTTTGTGTTTTCTAATATTTGAATGTTTTTGTGTTTTTCAGAGATTTTACAAATGTTTAGGGGTTTTCAGAATATTTGGATGTTTTGGATTTTCAAAGATTTTACAAATATTTAGGGATTTTCAAAATATTTGGATGTTTTGGATTTTCAAATATTTTACAAATGTTTTGGAATTTTTGAGATTTTTTACCAAGAACCTAACCTAAGGACCTATCCTAGGGGCCTCGGGTGTTGATCAAAGATAAGCCTTGCCTACGTTATACATGCAGAGACCACATAGTTTGATTGACTTGACTTATTAAAGATGAAGATATGAACAATTGAGAGATGCAAGTTTATCATGACAAACTCCTGAAGGACTAACCTAGGATGTCTCAAGGGCACATCAATGATGGCCTTGCCTACGTTCAAGCTCAGAGACAACATAGTTCAAAAAAGATACTATTTTTGGATTTTTGATGTTTGACCTTTTTAGGGTTTTTGATATGTTTTGGATGTTTTTGGATTTTTCCTTTACAATGTTTCAAATGTTTTTGGATTTTTTATAAGATTTTATGAATGTTTTTGGAATTTTTTGATGAGATTTTTTATGACCTTAAGATATGAAAGAACCCGATATGATTCATAACGAAGTGCTCCCAGTGTGACGTAATAGACTACCTTGATGCAAGCAAGAAAAACTAACCTTTGGGATGTGCCAAGTAGTACTAAAGGGGATACAATACTTCACAATATCAGGTTATGATAAGGACACAGATAGGCGAAGGATGCGATGGGTGATGATGCAAAGAATGATAGGATAAGGAGACGAAGAATAGATGGAGGTTCTTTTATTTACGCAAGACACCTGTTTGCTAGGTTTTCACCAAGGTACTTTCCCAAAGCACCACTGAAGTGGTTTTCACTAGAGGACAATTTTTTTCTTTACTTTTTTCAATCCTTTTTCTTATTTTTTTGGATTTTGATCATTTCCATATTTTTATTTTATTTTCAGATTTACACCCTTCAAGACTAGGTATAAAACTTTTTGAGATGTAAGCTATTAGTTGGATCCTGCAAGTGTTTTCTTTCAAGCACTGACAAAATTGGTATGCTCCTGATCCATAGCTAACTATGATGACAAAGGGACCCAACCAATTAGGCTCAAACTTTCCTTTACTATCATGATCAAGTAGATTCTTTTGATTCTGTTTTAGAACAAGATCCCCTACCTAGAAAGATTGACATTTGATCCTCATGTTATAGCTTCATTTCAGTCGGTTTTGATATACTTGTAAGTGATCGAGGGTGTCGAGATGATGCTCATCCAATAATTCTAGATCATTCAGCCAAGATACTTTGTATTCTTCATCGGTGATCGGGTTCTATGGTGACACTCACAATGATCCATAGACTAGGGAGAAAGAGGTTGCACCTGTTGGCGTGCAGATACCAATTCGATAGGCCTAAACAGTGGGATTTAACTGTAGATGCTAGTCATGACCAACTTCATTGACCATTTTCTTCAAGATTTTTAGAATGGTCTTGTTTGCAGCCTCATCTTGACCGTTGCCCTGGGGATAATATGAGGTAGAGAATTAGTGTTGGATATTGAATCTTTGACATAGTTCTTTCATGTCCCGATTCTTAAAGGGTGTTCCATTATATGAGATTAGGGTTTGAGGAACACCATAACGACAAATGAGGTAATTCGGGATAAACTTGGCAATTTTCTTCCCCATTATGTAGGTCATAAGAATGGCTTTGAACCACTCAGTGGTTGTGATAATAAACTTGTGGCCATTGGATGAGGTTGGAGTGATTTTTTCTATGAGGTCAAGAACCCACTGCAAGAAAGGCCAAGGTGTGACTATTGGTTATAACTCCTGAGTTGCAGCATGAATCAGATCTCCATGCTATTGACATTGGACACATCTCTGCACATAGTGATGAGCTTCTCTTTCTATGGTTGGCTAGTAGTACCCCGTCCTCAACAATTCCTTAGCCAAAGTCATACCTTTAGAATGGGAACCACATATGCCATCATGTACTTTTGTTAAAGCAGTTAAGGCTTCCTCTTGGTTAAGACATCGTAGTAATGTCCCTTCGATGCTTCAGCGATAAAGGGTATCACCTAGGATCACAAATTAGGATGCCTTCTTGAGAAAGGTCTTCTTAAGGTTTGAGGTGATATCAGATGGAAGGGTTCCTCTACTAAGGTAGATGAATATGTCATGATACCATGGGGATCTAGGACCAACAATGGCACATGAAAATTTAGATTCATGGATTTTGAAAGTTGGTACAAGAAGTTGTTCTACCAAGAATTCACATTGGAGGACTTTGTTCGACATATCTAATAGTGATCCAATTGTTGCCATGGCATCGGCTGCTCTATTGTTTATGCGAGGAATCTGCTCAAAAGTTATATCTATGAAAAGGTATTTGAGATTCTCTACCATCTTCTTGTAAGGAGTAAGCTTGTGATCTTTAGTTTGATAGTCATCATTGAATTGGTTGATAACCAGTTGTGAGTCTCCATAGACTTTCATCTCTTGTATTTGCCACTGAACCCCTATCCTTAAACCTTTGATTAGGGCTTCATACTTAGCAATGTCGTTAGTACATGGAAATGATAGCCTGTATGACTTTGGAATGTAATCAAATTGAGGGGTGATAAAAATAATACTTGCTTCGAATCTATGTTGGGTGAACGATCCATCAAATTACATCTTCCACTGAGTTGTGAGATTGATAAGGAACATTGATTCATCAAGGAACTTAGATGTCAAGGGGTTCTCTTCATAGATGGGTGCCTCTGTCAATTGGTCTATGATCACTTGTCCTTTGATTTCCTTGCACTCTACATACTCTATGTCAAATTTGATTAAGATCATTACCCATTTGGCCATTCGCCCAATGAGAGTTGCTTTGGATAATAGGTATTTGAGTGGGTTGATCTTTACAATGAGCTTGATTTGATGTGACAACATGTAATGTTTGTTTTTTTGTGAAGCAAAAACTACTGATAGGCATGCTTTCTCAATGGATGAATAGTTTATTTCATAGCCCACCAAGGTTCTACTGATGTAATAGATAGTTCTTTCCTTTTCGTTTTCATCATCTTGTGCTAGAAGAGCTCCTAGTGTTGTTGATGTTGCTAAGATATATAGGATCAGTGGTTTGTGTTGTAATTGATGGCATGATAACTAGAGGTGTCAATAGATAGTCTTTGATTTGTTGGAAAACTTTATCACATTTATTGTCTCACTTGTAAGTTATTCCTTTATGGAGGATATGCGAAAAGGGGTGTATCTTGTCTGATAGTTGTGCTATGAACCATCTAATGGATTGCAACCTTCCTTGTAATCCTCTCATCTGCTTTAATGTTTGAAATGGTTCCATGTCTAGGATGGATTTTACCTTTGTTGGATCTATTTCTATCCCTCTTTGTGAGATGATAAAGCCAAGAAGTTTCCCTGATGTAACCCCAAAGACACACTTTTTTAGATTCAGTCGTACCTTGTACTCTTCAAGTCTATCAAAGATGGATCCTAAGACTAGTATGTGCTCACTTTTTTTCTTTGTTTTTTCCAAAATATCATCCACATAATCTTCAATTGTTTTGTGGATCATGTCATGAAAGATGAGGGTCATTGTTCTTTGATAGGTGGCTCCTACATTCTTTAACCTGAATGACATTACGTTCCAGCAATAGGTTCCCCATTGACAAGTGAATGCATTTTTGTGTTGATCCTCCTTGGTGATCATGATCTGATTATAGCCTGAAAAACCATCCATGAGTGATAACATTTCATGCCCAGTTGTTAAGCCCACAATGAGGTTGATGTTAGGAAGAGGGAAATAATCCTTTGGGCATGTTTTTTTTAAGTCTCTAAAATTTGTGCAGATTCTGATGCCCCTAGTGGGTTTTGAGACCGATACTAGGTTTTAAACCCACTCAAGATAATATACCGGTCAGATGAATCCAACATCAAGAAGTTTTTGTAACTCTAGTTTCACCAAAAGTGCTATCTAAGGATGCATCTTCCTTAATTTTTGTTTGACTGGCTTGGCTTCAGGATAGACTGCTAGATAATGCATAACTCCTTCTGGATCAAGGCTTGACATATCTATGTATGACCATGCAAATTTAGCTCTTCGTTCTTTCAGAAACACTGCTAGGTTCTTATGTTCTTCATCTAACAAGGACTCAACATAGAAAGTGATCTTAGGTGCTTCTTTTTTCCCCACATTAATTGGAGTGGCCTTTTCTGCTAGCACTACTAACTTCTTTGGATGCATCACACTAAGGGGGAGATTGAATCCCTCATCCTTGGGTGCTTCAGAGAGGTTTTCACCATCGGATGCATCCTTTGTTTTTACTATTTTAGGATCAGAGAGTGCGACAATGTGGTTTTCACTCAAGGATTTGCATGTTAGTTGCATTTCATCAAATTTGTGACTGAAGGAATCAATCGTCTCCCCATAGTAGGTCCCTGTGCTAGCTCTATGTTAAAACTTGCTTTGTGATCTACCCATGGTAAGTTGTCATGAAGTCCCATGAATTTTGAGATCACTTCATCATTTTTGAATAAATCTAGAATCAGTGGCCCTTGTTGGTCCATGTCAACGAGTTGTGGGTATACTAGGCATATTTCAGTTTGTTGATTGCTCAGAGTAAAGGATGTTATGGATATCATGAAGAGGGATTTGTTCTCAAATAGGTCATCAAAATCAAGGTGGAAGTCATCTAAATTTGTATCACGTGATGGAGGTAACCAAGAGGAAGCCTCATCTCATTTAGCATAAGTATCTTTGCCAATAAGGGTGACCTTGCTACTAGTACAACCTAGGCCAAGATTCTTTAGTCATTTTTCAAGAATGATGGGTTCTAGCAAACCATTATCATTCTATCCTAGCTTCTCATTTTTATTATAGCCCCATCCTTTCATTAGCTGCAAGCCTTTATTATCATTTTCCATGGGAAGAACAGAGATAGGTTGTTCATCCTAATAGAGGAGTTTAGAGACATCCTCCTCGTTGATATCTTCTTGGTTTAGATCCCCCCACTTGGTGAAGGTAGTAGTTGCCATCTTGATTGTTTCAGGATCATTAGTGCTAGATGTGGGTTTCCCATGAGACTGAGGAGAAAGAGGTAACTCTCATAAAACACAGGTATTCTTTAGTAGCTTGTAGTTCCCACAACCATCATCCTAGATCACTACTTTGATGTTGGGTATACTCTGCACAATGGATGTTTTCACTTCTGAGGTGGATGCAATGGATGATGGGTCAACAAATGAGATAGATGGTGTAGGCCCTTTGTCATTCTTAGGTATTTGTGGTATCTTATAGAACTTGGCCTCAAGATTCTTGCAATAGTAAAAAGGCTCAGGATCTCCATGGATGGTAATTTCTCTGCCTTCGAAAAGAAACTTTACACATTGATAATAAGTCGAGGCTATAGGTTTTAAGGCTTGAATCCATGGTTGGCCAAGTAGGATGTTATAGGGAAGATCAAGGTCTAACACTTGGCATATAGTTTCTGCAATGAGAGGTCCCACTTGGATGGGAAGCGCAATGATTTTGTGATACTCGTTCTTGGTCGTCATATGCTCTGATGGTGGTGCTCTTTGATTTCTCAATGGTATCTTCAGAATAGCCTAGATGTTTGATCAACAGTAGGGTACAAATTTTTAGATCAGCACCTCCATCTACCAAGACTCTTTTGACCTTGTTCTTATGAATGAAAACCTCAAGGTGTAAATCACAGTTATGAGATGGTTGCGATGGTAGGTCTTGCTCTGAGAAGGTGAGAAGATGATTAGTGATATGCCCTTACCATAGCTTGAAACTAATTAGTGTCAATATCTTCGGGGACGAATGACTCAGACAAAGCTTTCTCTAGGATTTCCCTATGTGCGATGGATAGCCTCAATATTTCCAAGATTGAAATTTGTGTGGGGGTCTTCTTAAGCTGATATAGGAGATTGTACTTGCTATGATTGGATGTGAGCAAAGTAGGTTGTGCAATAGATTGAGGTGGGATTCCCTTAACAGTAATTTTTCCATGTCATGTGGTGACTCCACATTCCAAAATGTGCCCTTTGATGGTGATGACAGTGATGATGCTATCACAAGAAGCAATGACATTAGAATAGGTATGTTGCACATTGTGTAATCCTTAACTTTGTCATTGTTGTTCACTTTTTTATGATTTGGCATAGGTTTCTTGTATATCTTAAGATCCTGATTCCCAACTGGTACTTCAATGGAGATGGTGTCATTCTCTATGAGGTCTTGGATGATATTCTTGAGTCTCATGTAGTTTGCCATTTTGTGAAAGTCACAGAGATTGTGCTCGTTGCACCAGGATGGTTTCTCTTGTGGTTCTTGGTAGTTTTCAAAGTTGGGAAGTGTTATCAGATTTGAATCTACCAACTTTTTCATGATGGTTTCGATAGGTTCAAATAATTATGTGTACTTGCATTTGGGATAGTTGTTCTTGTTGGTGGTTTGCCTTTGTTGTATATCGGTGTTATTGATGTGATTGTTTTGGGGAGGTGTTGTTGAATGTTAGCAACTTGATTGTTGTTCGTCTAGGAGCACTTAGGACTACCTTAGCATCTACCACACCATCATTTATTACATTTTTGTTCTTAGCCCAGATGTGAGGCTTGTCATTTGAACTAGTTGATGATCGATTGGAAGCTTGAGTATTTCCCTGTGAGATCAAAGCTCTTTCGATGTTAAGGGCTCTAGGGACAAGCTCGTCATAAGATGTAATGCACTGCATTTTCAAGTGGAAAGATAGATCTAGATCTAGATTTGCTAAGATAATTCCCACTTTTTATTCATCGGGAAGAGGCCACTTGCTCTTACTAGCTCTGTCTCCATTGTTGTGAGAAATTAGCAAAAGATTCTTCTTTGTTTTGTCCAAGAGTGTAAAATTCTTCTAGACTTACGTCCATGTCAAGATTAAAGGAGAAGTGATTGATAAATTTATCCGTAATTTCTTGAAAAGTTTTGATGTTAGGAGGTAGATGAGAAAACCAATCCATAGCAGGACCTGTTAAACTTCAAGGGAAGAGACACATTAAATAGGAATCATTATAAGCCACCTCCATGCACATGACGTTGAATTCCTTGACATGGTCCACAAGACTCCCTATCCCTTTGTATTTGTCAAATTTGGGGATTTCAAAGCCGGGAGGGAATGGTACCATTGCAATGTTTCGATCGAATGGATAGGGACATAGATTTTGTGTATGGGGCTTCTTTGTCTTGCCCATTCAAAGATCTTGCATTTCTCGTGATAAAGCCTTAAATTGCGATGCTAGATCGTCTTGTGGATTTTGTGGGGGAACATATGGTGGAATGATGGATGAGTTGTATGCAAGATTTTGATATGATAAAGTGTTGTATGGGGTGTATGGTGTTGTGAGATGTTTTGAGGGTGATTGCGGTATTGTTGTATATGTTCCTAACATGTTTGTATTGACGATGTTATGTTGACGATTATAGTAGGAACTTGGTTGTTGTTGTTGTTGAGCATACTACTGAGCTAGTAAGGCTTGTTGTTGTTGCTGTGCCACTAGGGTTGCTTGTTGTTGTTGTTGTTATTGGTCCTGTTGTTGTTGTTGTGCTACTAAGGACACTTGATGGGCTTGATGTTGTTGTTGGGCTAAGGCTACTTATTGTGCTAGTAAGGCTACTTGTTATTGTTGTTGTTGTTGTGCTGCTAGGGCTGCTTGTTGTTGTTGCTATTATTTTTGTGCTGCTAGGGCTACTTGTTATGTTGCTAAGGCTGTTTGATGTTGTTGTTGGATGGCTTGTTGATAAGCTTATTGTTGTTTCCTTGCTAGGGCTTCTTGATGTTGTTGTTATTGTTAGACGGCTTGTTGATAAGCTTGTTGTGATTGCTATAAAGCTAAGGCATGTGCTTGTAATGTAGGATTAGGTGGTTGTTGGGATGTTTGTGATGGATTATGAGTGTTGATATTCTAAGTGGGTAGTGGATTGTTGATGAGAGGTGGAGTATTCCCTTGGTTTAACATTCTTTGTAAGATGGTGGATTGAGATGGAGGAATGTACGTTTGAGGTCCCATTTGACTTTGCATGGTAAGGGGACCGTGAGAAAAGATGAGGATTGTGCCATTAGATTTTGTGATGGAAATTACACATTAGGACCTTGAGTCCATTGATTAAAAATATTCCCTTGTACCATGTCTTGATGATTTCCTTGTGCTAGAGATGTAAACAAGGGATTCATGATCAAGGTATTTTTCGGGGATGGGTTGATATTGGATGGGGTAGATGTGCCTTGTTAAACCAATGGTACAGATGAACCAAAGGGAGGATTAGGTAAAGATGTCCCTATCTGCATTAGGGGTTGACTGTGGTATAGTATTGACATGCCCTTGTGTGTTGTTTGGAGACACTTGATCTACATTGTTGTGCATGATGGTGGGCACACTTGTGGTACTCATGGGTATGGTTGAAGAGGGGTGTCCCTGATATGTGGAGGTCATGATGGAGTAATGAAGCTCAAGGGGCTTATATATCTATTTAGGATCTTCGGGAATGGGAGGAGCACCAAAGGTAGGTGTACAAGTGGTTGTTTACGATGAGGAATTGGTATCCATGGTACCCACAAGTGTATTACTTTCAAATGGAAGAGTTAGACCAAAGTCTTGGGAAAAATAGTTGCAAGAATAGGAGTAGATGTTTGATTTAGCCCTAGTGATGGCCTATTGAAGCTTTGTGTCAGGTTTTGTGCAAAAAATGATGGGGAAATTGGAGCTACATTTTCAAAGGCTTGATGTTCCATGATTTCCTCCCTAGTAAGCCCAAACGGGTTATTTGTAACATCTTCAATCTCATATGTTCCTGATGGAGATGATGGTTTTTGTGATGGGGTAACTTGACTTCTTAGATCAAATTCTAAAGGATTTGGATCACTTGAGGTAAATGTGACTTTGGTTTTCTCCATGATTCTCTTGTGTTGTGATCTCATTTTTACCATAAACTTTGTGTCACCTGTGGGAGAGTTGTGTTGTGATTTTTGATGTTTGAACTCTCTAGTTGACTCAAATCTAGGTAAAAGAGATGCTCCAAGTCTTTTTGGATCAATGATGATAATGGGGGATGAAAAGGTGGGTGATGCAGAGAGCAATCTTTGCAAATGGTTTGGGACAACACTTTTGACTTGAGTTTGATGTTTTGATGTTAGGATAAAAGATGTTTATGAACTTGGAAATATTTAGGGTAGACTCATGACCTTTAAGATAAACTAGTCCAAAGACGATAACTAACTTAAATAAGTGCATGGAAAAGGATAAATTTCACATACAAAGTAGCTAAGTTAGGGGTTGGTTTGGTTGATGTTCAAGTTAAAAAAGTGTTAGTGTATTTGAAAATTTTGCAAAGTTTCGGTGAAGTGAAGGATGAAATTTGATGGAGGGGTTGATGAAATATTTGACCCAATGTTGACTTAGAATGAACCTTTGTTTTCCAAGACCAAGGTAGTGAGAAACATGCCAAACCTCTAAATTTTTCAAATCCTAAAGACTTAATGATTATGTGAGAAATTGGAAACATTGGAAAAGACCAGGATTCTGGCAATAATAGAAGGAATACAAGTTTGGATTATTCCTTGAAGCTCGTTTGTAGAAGTTGTATACCAACCTAGTTCTAGTTTTGTGAAGTGTCAAAAGGTGTTTCTTGAGAGCTTTTGGACTAAGATGCCTAAGTTTGAAATGATGACCTATAGACCTTATTTTAGGGATCCTGACTTTGTGTGAGATCATTTAAAAGAAGTTCAAGTTTATGGAAGAAAGGAAGATATTTATTGCCACACGGGTGGTGATAATATGGGTTGTTCGGCCTCATTATCAGTTTGTTCCTCTTCTTCGTCTAAGATTGTTGCAGTGTTTCTCCATTGAGCAGGTGTTTCTTTTGTTTCAAAAGTGAAGCTTCTCAAACTACTAATGATATCGGTTTGTTCTCCACTAATGAGGTCAAGTTTTGGATGAATGATTACACCTTCAAGATAAAGTTGTTCAATGAGAGCAATTAATGGAAGCTTAAAGCTATTATACAACTAAAATGAGCTAAAACATGTTAAATGTGAGTAAATTATGAGTGTGAGTGTGAGTGATTCCAACATCATAAGTTTGAAATTGAAAGATGGATCCATTTGTCTCCAAATAGTGTTCTATTTATAGGAGAGCAAATGAGAAATGAAGGGTTGAGATCAAAAATATTAATCAACAGTCAAGGATGGAGGAAAATAGGAGGTATGGATCATGGATTCTCATCAACGGATGAGAATGGAAGATGAGATTTAATCAAAGGTTCTCATTTGTTCCAAACAAACATACTTTTGACCTGCACACACATGTCACAAGGTAACTTGCTCAAGAAATCACAAGTTTAGCTTGCTCAAGAAGACAAGTGAGAATATCCTTTTTTCAAATGATTGGAGGAGACGAGGATATTCCTTTTGGAATATTCTCATGGGTGAGGGAAAAAGGTTAATTTTCAATTTAAAACAAATTTTTAATTGTGCAAAAAAGGGTAAGGAAATTCCCCTTTTGGAGGAAAATTACATTAATTGTTAATTAAACAATGTTTAATCATACAATTAGGGTTTTTAGAGGAATAAAGTGATTTTCATTAAATTAAATGATTTAATGAAAGGGGGAAAGGTGAAATGACATTTAATTAAATAACTTAGGGTTATTTAATTAAATAAGATGACTTAGAGAATCAAATTAAATAGTTTGATTTATTTAATTTAATAAGATAAAGTGTTAGCATGAAAGAGGGTGAATTAACCTGATTAAATGTGTTAGATTAATAGATGAAAATGATGCAATTAATTAAATAGCTAGGCTAATTTAATTAATTAAGCAAAAAGAGGATGGTTTTAGGAGGAAATGATTTTAGTATACCTAATTCGAGTGTATGATATCATTCAGGACATTTTTCAGTGTCTATAGCTACAATGGTTGCATTATTGAATTGATGAAGCAGAACTTATGAAAACCTAACACCCGCAAATTTATCAATGACACCTAAAAAAAGGTAGAATAATTGATGAAGCATAACTTATGAACAATATAACACCCCCAAATTAATCAATGACACTTGAAAAAGCTACAATAGTTGCATGGTTGAATAACATATTGAAAAGAGAACACCCCCAAATTTATCTAAGGCACTAAAAAAAGCTACAATAGTTGCATGACTAAATTGATGAAGAAAAAGCTATGAAAAAGATAACACCCCCAAATTAATCTATGACACCTAAAAAAGATACAATAGTTACATGACTAAATTGATGAAACAAAACTTATGCAAAAGAGAACACCCCCAAATTTATCTAAGGCACCAAAAAAAGCTACAGTAGTTACATGTGATTGAATTGATGAAGCATAACCTATAAAAAAAAGAGCACCCCAAAATTTATCTAAGGCACCTAAAAAAGCTACAATATTTGTATCATTGAATTGATGAAGTAGAATCTATGAAAAACCTAACATCCCCAAATTTATCTAAGACACCTAAAAAAGATACAATAGTTGCATTATTGAATTGATGAAACAAAGCCTATGAAAATCCTAACACCCACAAATTTATCAATGGTACCTAAAAAAGGTAGAATAGTTGACGACTTAATTGATGAAGCAAAACCTATGAACAAGATAACACCCCCAAATTAATTAATGACACCTAAGAAAGCTACAATAGTTGCATGAATGAATTGACAAAGCATAACCTATGAAAGGGATAACACCCCCAAATTAATCAATGGCACCTAAAAATTCTACAATAGTTGCATTACTGAATTGATGAATCATAACATATGCAAAAGAGAACACCCCCAAATTTATCTAAGGCACCAAAAAAAGCTATAATAGTTGCATGATTGAATTGATGAAGTAAAAGCTATGAAAAGGATAACACCCCCAAATTTATCAATGGCACCTAAAAAAGCTACAATAGTTTGTATGCACGCAAAAATGGTCCAAAGCATATATTAATTAAATACTTTCTATTTGATTAATATTCTTAATTCCTAAAATGGAAGAGCACCAGCGCAGGCAGGGTTTTCGTAGGCATGGCAATCTACTGTATGCCTTGGGTCGAGAGGCAAGATGGCCTTTTAACCAGCGGAATGGGAGGTTGAACACCCGCCCACGATGGGCAGTTTCAAACAAGGTTTGGTAGGCTCCAGACAAAATGGGTGGAGATGTGGGCAAGTTTAACCCGCGAGCAGGAACTCAGTCCAAACGGGGCGACCATTTCAGGGCTTGGAGTCCTCCGGAGCGTTTTAACTTCCAAAACATTGCGTCGAAATTCTGGCGCCCGAAGCAACAAGCTGAGCGAGCCGGCCCAAGTTAGGTATTCCCAAAAAATTCCCAGGCTATTGTGAATACTGTGCTTGTGGAAAATAAAGAATGGAAAAAAGCTAAAGCATTCTTTTTGAAATGGGGTGGGAGATGGCCGGCTTACTCGAAACTGAGAGCTTGGTGTGATAGACATTGGGGCCTTGAGTGTGAGCTAAAAACGCTTGAGAATGGCTTCTATATAGTCATCTATAAGACCATGATGGATAAGGAATGGATCCTCAATAGTGGACCTTTTATTATGGAAGGGTTGGGCTTCCATATTAAAGATTGGACACCCAACTTCAATCCAAATGAAACTATAGTTGATGGCATCCCTGTCTGGATTAGGTTAAAAAATCTCCTTCATGAGTATAGGGATCAAGAAACCCTCAACATGATTGGCAATCGGTTTGGAACCTTTGTGAAAACGAAGGAGGTGGTTGACAACACAGATCTGAGCATTTATCCTAGAATCTGTGTGCTCAGACAAGGGATTCACTCCTTACCAGAAAGGTTGGAAATCAAATCTGGGGAGGGGATATGGCTGCAGAAGTTGGAAATTGAATATGCTTCATTTGAATGTCTAGGGTGCATTGGGAAATCAAATTCCAAAGAAAATTTTGATCCGATGGGTAAGGAAAAACACCCCTATCATAACAGTCTATCGGAGACTATCATAAATTTAACAGAGGGATCACAAAGGGAAAACTACAATACTGATGTTGAATGGGGGGTTCAGGATCGAAGTGTCACTCAAGAACTTAATGCTGGCGAAGAAGGTGGATGGATAGTAAATTGTCAGGAAGCAGATTTTATCTTTGGAAACAACTATGGAAAGGGGCTGCAAGGGTGTCAAGCGTGGGCTGATATAGGTGAATTTTCCAAGGCCATCCCTGCTAAAATAGTGATGGATGTGGGAAACCCGCAAGAAGGACAGTTGAGGGGTCTGGAAGTTGTAACAAGTGACTTTAAGGGGGGTGTGGAGAATTGGTTGTCACCACAGAAGGAAACACCCCAAGGAGGCCACCAGATTACTAGCCGGAGTGTGGATAATGGGCTTAGCCAAAGAAAGGTCATTCAACTTCAGCGCTCTGATCCTCAAAATCAGGCAAAAAAGCCTGGTGTGCTTTGGTGTCAAGAGATGCATCTGGGAACTAACAACATGAGTAATACCACTCCTTTAGTTCAAATGATGAATTGTGAATCCCCAGGGGCTGAAACCACCTTCAAGGATATACCCATATCCCCTATAAGAAACCTTGACACTGCTTTTGATGGGGTTTGTGATACTAGTGGAAATTTGGTTTTCACTTCCTCGGATTCAGAGGCTGAAGAAAATCAAGATGTGGAGGACTTTTTGGGTCTTCGGGATAACTTAGCAATTGTGGAAAAGCGCAATATTAACCAATCTACAGCTTTAAACAGTAAGGCCAAGATTGGTGAGAAGAGCAGAAGGGGTCCTAAAACAAATAGGATGCGTCTCAAGATGGCAGAGAATGTGGCGGGACAAAGCAAGCTGAGGTCGGGAAAAGGCTATGCCTTTTCCCGACGATCATGAAGATTCTCTCGTGGAATGTCAGGGGCTGCAATGCCCTAACAAGATTCGTTTGATCAAAAGATGTTTTGATCAAACGAGACTGGCTATAGTTTTACTACAAGAAACAAAGATCAAGGAAAGTGAGGTGGAAGCTTTTTCAAAAGGTTTTGGGCGGTGGCGGTGTTCCATGTCTGGAGCACTGGGTGCTTCCGGTGCGTTAGGTTGTTTGTGGAATGAAGCTCTTGTCAATATTCAAATAATAATACAGGAAAGGCATTGGCAATGGTGTAAAGTGGATTCGAAACAATTGTCTGCAAGTTTTTAGATTCTTAATATTTATGGGCCTAACAATTCCACTTAGAAGAGGATGCTCTGGCAAGAGCTTTCTGAAATTCTGAAGGAAATGATGGGGGTTTATGTCTTCTTGGAGGGGATTTTAATGTTGTTATGAGACCTTCAGATAAATTTGGGGGCCTATGCTGGGCTGGAAGGAGTCAACAAGATTTCTGTGATTTTGTTTTAAACAATGGCTTAATTGAATTACCTTTTAAAAAAGGGGATTTCACTTGGACAAATAGACGTGGGGGTTTCTTAAACATTACAGAGAAGTTGGATAGGTTCTTCATAGCGGGAGAATGGGTTGAGTAGCGGTGGCAATGTGAAGCAGAAATTCTTCCCATTATGGGGTCAAATCATTACCCAATTTCTTTAAGACTCCAAGATGAAGCAACTCCAGATAGGTGCCCCTTTAAATTTGAAACAATGTGGCTGAGGGCTGATAACTTCAAAGGTTTAGTGCAAGCTTGGTGGACGAATGCCCCAAAATGGGTGGGGAATAAAGCTTTTGTTTTTTTCAAAAAGCTATAATATATTAAAGAACAGCTGAAATTATGGAATCGAGAGTCTTTTAAAAATATTTTTTTGGAGAAGGAAAGGTTGGAGCGGGACCTCAACTTGTTGCATTCTAAAATTATTGAGTCCGGAATGACTGAAGATGACTACTTATAGGAAAAAGAGCTAAATAAAGCCTACTCTGAAACTTTAGCTCGGGAAGAAGTGTTCTGGAGACAAAAATCTAGAGAAACATGGCTGAAAGAGGGTGACCGGAACTCAAAATTCTTCCATAATTGGGTTAAAGTGCGCAGATCTAATAACAAAATTCTTTCAATTAAAGACAGCATGGGTGAATTATTACAAGATATTGGTCAGATTAACAAGGAGGCGGTAAGATTTTTCTCTGATAGTTGTACAAAGCAATCAGAACAGCCTTTTCAAAATCCGAAGGTGTTGGAGGTGATTCCGAGGTGCATCTCATAAAACCAAAATAAGATGTTGATGGAAAGTGTTTCTCTAGAGGAGGTAAAATGAGCTCTCTTTGCTCTAGGGGGTGACAAAGCTCCTAGCCCCGATGGCTTTCCTGCAGTTTTTTTCCAAAAAATGTGGGATGTGTTTGCTTCAAATTTGTGGGGTTTGGTGGAGGAATCAAGAAGAGAAGGTTTCATTTTAAAAGACCTCAACAACACATTCATTGCACTCATACCGAAATGGGAGACTGTAAATTCCTTTGAGGACTTTCTGCCCATTTCTCTATGCAACACGGTGTATAAGATCATTTCCAAAGTAATGGCCAACAGGTTGAAAGTAGTCTTGGCTTTGGTGATATCTACGGAGCAGAGTGGCTTTTCACCTAATAGATCTATTTTTGAAGGGGTAATAGTAGCCCATGAAACAATTCATTCAGTAAGAGTGGCAAAAGTGGAGAGGATGATGGTCAAGCTGGATATAAAGAGAGCTTATGATGAGGTGGATAGAGACTTTTTGCTGCAAGTGCTGGAGCGTTTTGGTTTTAGTTTTGAGTGGTTACGATGGGTGGAAGGGTGTATAAGGACACCTCACTTTTCTGTTCTAGTAAATGGTAGCCCACAGGGTTTTTTTGAATCCACAAAAGGGATTAGGCAAGGAGATCCTATATCACCGTTTATTTTTATCATTCTTACTGAGGTGCATGGTAGGCTTATTGCATAGAAATGTGGTGAAGGGCAATGGAAGGGGATAAAAGTGGCGGATGGGATTGCCCCAATTTCTCATCTACAGTTTGCAGATGATACATTTCTAATGGGGGAATCTACTGTGCAGGAAGCCTGTGTGATGAAGGGCACTTTGGACAACTATGGACAGGCCTCAGGCCAACACATCAATTGGAATAAGTCTAAATTTTTTTTCTTTAATACTCCTAAGCAAAGGCAAGTGGATATATGCCAGATCTTGGGTATGAGGGCTGGTAAGCTCCCAAGTAAATTTTTGGGTATCCCTCTTTTTGGAGGTGCAAACAAAGCTGATTTATGGAAGGATTTAATTGACTCTTGCCTCAAACAAATGGATGGCTGGAAGAGTAAATGGCTTACCTCTGCTGGGAAAATCTTAATGCTTAAATCTGTGATTTCTGCTATTCCAATCTTCTCAATGATGTGCTTGAAGGTGCCCAAAAAAGTAATTCATACAATTGGGCAGCGTATGAGAAAGTTTTTCTGGAATGGGGCTAGCTCAGAGGACAAGGTCCCTCTGTTGGCTTGGGAAAAAGTTTGTAAAGAAAAAGATAAAGGTGGTGCTGGTCTGAGAGATTGGAAACTTTTGAATGAAGCTATGGGAGCTAAGTTGCTCTGGAGTATGAATGCTAATCCGGATTTACTTTGGGTGAAGGTTTTAAAAGCAAAATATATGGATTCAATTGAGGAGCATTAGATCCTCATAGTCCGTAATTTGCTGAAAGGTTCTGCAATATGAAACTTCATTGTCTCTTGTAGGCCAGTGGTAATAAATCATCTCACATGGCAGATTGGGGATGGTTGTCAGGCTTGTTTTTGGGAGGACTGCTGGAATGGACTGCAAAACTTGGGAGATAGACAGGACCTGACTGACCTTAAAATTATTTTCTCCCAAAGGTGGTGGACTAAAGTAAAGGATTATGTAACCCTAAAGGAGGGCTTTTAGGGCAGGAGTGGGTATGGAAAGATTTGTCAATGGAGGAATTGACCCCTCAGCAATCTCTATCAATGCAAAATCTTTTTAAGGATCGCAGGATTCAATTTTCAGGGGCTGAAGATAAAATCATTTGGTGTGGCTCAACCTTTGGTAAATATTCAGTGAAGCTTGGCTATCAATTATTGGATGTTGAGGACAGAGAAAGCTTTTGGGCAAAGGATCTATGCTGGAATAAGGACTGTCTACCCAAAGTTGGCACCTTTGCATGGTTAGTTGTCAGAGGTCGAATTCTCACGGGGGAACGGAGGAAACGATTGGGGTTTGCAGGCCCCACGAAGTGTGTTATGTGTGGGATGGAGGAGGAAACGGTGGATCATCTACTCCTTCAATGTGAGGTGGCAGGTATGTGCTGGAGTCATGTGAGAAGGAAACTAAATTGGCAGAGTCCACTACCATGGACTCTTAAAGAATTGTTTGAGAGTTGGCTTGGAAAGCCAAAGAAATCCCTTTTGTCGAGTGTTTGGATCTGCACTCCCTCTTTAATCATCTAGGAACTATGGAAATAGAGGAACTGTAGAATCTTTTTGGATAAATATGAAACCTTAACGAGACTGGTTAGTAGAATGGACCATAGTATAGAGGAGGTGGTTAGTAATGCTGCTTCACAATCATAGAATTGGAAAAATCCCTTCTCTTTGGGGGATACACTATTACAAAGAGCTTGGCCTGGGATTCGGCTAAGAGCAGCTACTAGTCAAAATAGGAAGCAAACCAAAAGGTTAGAAGGCTCAAAGATGTTTTGGCGCAAACCGGAAGAGGGCTGGTACAAGGTAAATTTTGATGGTGCAGCTAGTGGTAACCCTGGCCCATCAGGGGTGGGGGCAATAGTGAGGGATCATCAGGGCAACACTACTGCCTTTGCTGCAAAGAAATTGAAACCGGGAACGAATAATGTGGCTGAGGCCAATGCTGCATTGCTTGCAGTTAAGCTGGCCAAAAGTGTTGGAGTGAAAAAGCTACAACTAGAAGGGGATTCTCTAATCATAATTCAAGCAATTGTGGATGCAGGGGTAAGAGCATGGCATCTGCAAAATATCATAAGAGAAATCACAGGGGAACTAAGAACTTTTGAGAATTTTGTCATAACGCATATAAGGTGTGAGGGCAACAAAGAAGCGGATGCTCTGTCTAAATGGGCAATATCTTTTATAGAGGAGGAGGTGTTAGTTATTGAAGATCTCAAGAATCTCCAATTTGGGGAAGGAGTAATGGCTAGTTTATGAAACCGTAAGTGGGCAAGCGCTACATGTAATAAATGGTCGCACTTGGAAGGGTGAATGTCACGGCATGACAGATTTGGTACATCTCTTGGAGTTCTGACAATATGAGTTGGCAGCAATTTAGGAGTCAGGGAATTTATCCCTGGATAGGACAAGAAGTGTGTGAAATGTCACAGCTTAACAAGAGCGCGGGGAAGCGTAAGGGAGATGCCCATTTTCATTTAAGACAAGGACAACATGATGGCGGTGGTGGCGCAGGGGATGGCATTGAAATGACCTTCAAGGAAGGTGGAATACGGCAGTATTAATGGTGATGTCAGCACCGCGCCAGTAGTTAAGAAATGTTTGCAGTCCTTAGCTAGATATTGCTATCGGGTGTTGGGTTTGGAGTGAATGATAACAGCAAGCAATGGAGGCGATGATGGGTTTTTCAACTAGCCTATAGCAAAAGGCTTTTTTCGGCCAACCATCGGCGAAAAGGCTGAAACAATTGCTGTTAGTGCCAAATGACGGGGTGGTAAAGGCAGTCCTCAAGACACTAGGGCCGCATTTTCGTGAGGCAACACACAGGGGGCGACAAAACGTGGACATTGCTTCCATGATTTTCACATGGGCAATGGAGTTAGGGGAAGATCTGAAGGAGATGAAATGAGTTATGCTCACCCTTTTTCATGAAGACCTTCTGGGCAAGTTTGAATCCTTCTTGGAGTGGGCAGTGCCTGGTGTTGGTTTTGATGTATCGGAAGGAGTTGAGGAGGTTGATGAAGAAACAGAGGATGGGTTGATCCCGTTTATTAGGTGGCACAAATCAACGGATAGAGAAGCTTATAAGCTGAACATCCTTTATGCGTGGGAAAACCTGAAAGTGGAGATTCGACGAGCTGAAGAAGAGTGGCGCGGGAAAGCTGCAGAGGTACTAGATGTCTACCCGACGAAGAAATGGTCGGTGCCAAGAGGAAGTGGGCGTGGAATGGAGCAGGAGTGCTAGGAAATGGAAGGAAAGGAAGGTGAGCAACTGGTTTTTTTGGGGGAAAGATCTTTTTGGAACAGGGAATACTCGGGATAGTATCGGTAAAGGCAGTGATAATATGCCATAACGAAGACAAACAGTCGGCCAAGCGAATGGGTAAAAGATGCGTTCTATTTTTGAAGAGCAAAGAAAGGGGGAAGAATGATGTAGTGAAAGCATATCAGGATGATGAGGGAGATCAAGAAACCAGCAGATGATGCAGGGAGGATAAATGCAGGGGGTGGCGTTGGTGTTTAGGATGACAAATTGAAGAATCGGTTTGGAGGGAGCTGGTAGTTTAGTTTTCAAATGTCACATGTTGGAGTTTTTTGGAGCTTTTGTAAACTTATATCTTATATATGTAATATTTTTAATATTAATAAAATGACTTGTTACTTATCAAAAAAAAACATATTCTTAATTCCTCTACTATCATAAATAAATTGTTAAAATTATTTATATGGTTCATATTCTAATTCTTCTTTTCCAAAAATTCACTTTCTTCCTAAATTAATTAAATGGACAAATTAAAATCGATTTGTTATTTAATTGGTTTTCCCTCTTCCTCTTAAATTTGAATTTTTAAATTCAAATTGGCATATTCTTCTTAAATTAGTTAAAATGCACAAATAAATTAATTTGGCATCTTGCTAATTTACCATCTCCATTTAAATTGAATTTTTAATTCAATTTAAGCACATTTCCACATATTTCCTCTAACCACCTCCAACTCATCTGCCACCTCATCATGTGTCTCACAAAAATGAATTTTATAAATTAGAAAATATGAAATATCTTCAAAAAATTTGCAACCAAATTGGAACTAACTGAGACACATGGGTCCTCCTTCTCTGTGATTCCCTTTAACACTTGGCAATTTGTCTTGTTGAAGGGAACCATCTCCCTGATTCCCTCTAACCTCCTAATGCTCCACCGTTGATGCCGCAGGATCGCAATCCCGACCATCCATTATTGCCACATCACTTTGAGCCTTAGAAAATCTATAAATAGGACTATTTGCTACAACTCTTCAACATGAAGGATTTGATAAGCTTATGCTTCTGAATTTTAGTACATTTGTGAGAGAATTTGAAGAGTTTGTTAGCTTAGTTTTGCATTTTAGTTCATATAGTGTTATAATGGCAATTTTATTTTGGATAGCTTAGTTCATTTCATCTTTCATTTAAAATTTCCATTAGATTATCATCATCCATCTCAACATCTAGATTTTAGCATTATCTCATCATAGGATCATTTAGTCTTCAAGCATCAAATATCGAAAATCCAAAAATATAGACATGTAGACCTCATTGTAGCATCTTGTATCTTGAGTTGTCAATCTTTGCAGGTTCATGTGCAACATTAATAAGATCTAAGAGCATGATTTGCAAGGTTCCTTGAGATTAGAGAACCATGGAATGAATTAAGAGGACAACTGTAGCTTTAGTTTTGTTATTTAGATTTTCCTTTTATGTAAAACATTGCATGAAGGTGTGTTATACTGACATTACACGATGCATATTTCACAACACACATAAATTGGCGCCCACGGTGGGGTCAAACCCCTTATTTTAATCAATTTTCTATTGAGTTTTATTTTGTAGGTTTCATCAAATATCTGAAACGACACATACGAATTTTTCTGCAACGCATTTGGCTTATGTTTGGGTACCTCCAGTTTCCTGTTTCGGCACATCCAATGGCTCTTTCAACGCATCTGGCTCCTGTTCCAACGCATATGGTGTCTCTTTCAACGCATTCAGATTATGTCTCGACGCATCAGGGAGTTTAACTTTAATTTTGTCATTTCTCAGTTTTAGCACATTAGGTTTATTTTTCAGCTCATTTAGTTGTTCTTTCAGCGTATTCAATAGTTTAGTGAACTCGGTCTGAGTTTTAGCGCATTCGGTCTATGTAATGGCGCATATGGTTTTTATTGTCAATTTTCCAGATTCCCAAAACTAATTTATGGTTTTTTGTGTTGCAGGAACTCAATACGTAGTTAGAGACTTTGCAAAAACACTTAAAAGAACATTGTCAAAGATTAAAAGCTGAAAACTACTAATATTTGGCTTGTAGGGATTTTAATTGTTTATTTCCTTTGGTTAAGATAGGAATCTAGCTTAATTAGAAGGAAGAATTTACACCATGTCTATTGTGTTTGGAGTGGTAGGCGAGTATGCTCTTCCATTAATTGGGTGATCAAAAAGCTAGACCCATTCATTTCTTTTTATTTTCACCTTTAGAGGGCCTGCCTTGGTGGGACAAGAGGTCATCACCCCAAGGGAATGACCCAAACTGATAATAGGCTAAGGCCAAGCCCTTCCAACCAGTATATAAAATGAGGACTTGAGGAAAGTTCAAGGTCCATGAATGGTTATGCCGACAAGTGACTCCCTTAGTACTCGTGAGGTACATAAAAACCTATAGAGCTTAACCTCTACAGGCTGGGAGTCCTCCTTAATGGATCTAATACTTTCGTATGTATAGCCCACCCGTAATGGAATTCCCTTACTAAAAACCCCTTTTGTTGTAGTAAGCCCAATTCTTTGGTGCAACAATGGTCATTGCCAAGACATGCACATTCTCATAGTCTTTAATAGAGGTGAAAAACTTGCCATTGGAGATTCATGGGAGTTTGAAGCTTGGTTGGCCTGAGAAGAGAGTGCACTGTAAGGGGGAGCCCGTGGAACCAAGCTTCTAAGTCACCCACTAAAGATAAGTGTGGTTGGAGTAAAATCCACGTGGAACCCAAAAGAATATTGCCTTACACAACCTAGGATTGTGCCTATTTGATGTGTCTTCACCTAGCATTCTAAATCAAAACTCAAGCAAACACAACACTTTGAAATATTCAACTAGTGATTCAGAAGAAAATTCAACCAAAAAGTTCAAATTCACTGTCGAAAATTAAAAAAAAATCTGTCAAATTGTCGAAAACTAGAAACACTTTCCAGTTTAGCGCATCTAGTGTCTGTTCCAGCGCATTTAGACCATTCTCCAACACATCCATTTGTTGTTTCAGTGCATCCTGGTTATATTCCCAACATATGCTCTTTTCACGCATCCATACCTTATTCTAACGCATTCAATCCATTCTCCAACGCATTCATACCCTGTTCTCGCGCATCCAAACCTTCCTGCAGCACATTTGAGCTATTCCATAACGCATCTGGGCCGTGTTTTAGCCCATCTGGTGAATTTTCAAATAGAAACCTGAATTTGACTCTCTTTCTACCAATCAACATCTAGTTCGGATATTCCCTCTTAAACAACATCTTTTCATTGTCCTAAAGTTTATGTTGAGGGATTAGAAATTAACCAATTTTGTCAAGAAATCCCTTACCAAAAGAATCAATAAACCAAAGAAGCATCTTGGCTTTAAGAAACTTTTGAAAAAGAGATGCTTCTTGTATCAAAGTAGGAAAGTCTTGCTTGATTATCGAACCTTCATCCATAGGTATCACGACTTTGATAGGGGATATATTGATGATTTTTCTTTAGAGCGTTTATCTTCACGAGCTTATTATCAATGAAGAGCTCTTCATAAAGGCATAATCATAGTCATCCAATTCATCACTCTTTCATTCCTCAACCAACAATTCAATATTCCAATCATCCCAATCAATTTATACAATAGAGCTCAATCTTGTCGAAACTAGCATTCCTAAGCGAAAATCCGTCATCTAATCTTTGATCAAACATCTTAAAGTGCCTTCCTCGTTACATCAATTTTTGGTTTAGAAGCTACATTTCACCATCAGGATTTATCATCCTTCATCAAGATTCATCCTCCTTCATCTCAAAATAAAGTTTACTCAACCAGATTTTTAATCAACTCCTTTTTGGCACTCTAAAACTTTGATCAAACATTTAGAACATCTTCATTCGTTCAAACAAGATCCCAAAAGTTGAAACTTCAACAAAAAGGAATTGAAACCCCAAATACCATGGCTGACCAAGAAGAAAACCCCTTTCATAATATTCGCTCAATCGAAACCAATGAGGTAAATGAAGAAAATGTCCAACAAGCCCAACAAGACCCGAATGAAAGATACCTCTTGATGTTGGTGAACAAAGGAGTCAAGTTACTCGATGATTTTGATATTGCAAAATTGAAAAGGAATCCTAAGAAAACAGAAACCGAGACACAAACTAAATCGAATAGTGAAGTGAAAACCAATGATCCCATGGATGTTTTGAAACAGCAAATCCAAACTCTTCAACAACAAATGTAGAACATGCAAACTGGGACTACTAAGAGATATTCCATACAAGATATATATCCCTACCCATTCGATCAAAGTGTTAACATGATACCATTCCCTAAACATTGTGAATTTCCCAAATATGATAAGTACAATGGGAAAAATGATCTGATAGATCATGTGAGGGAATTTCAAACGATGAGTCTTGAATTTTCCCATGAGGATACATATTTGATGAGATTATTCCCACGTAGTTTGGGAGGGCAATGCATGCAGTGGTTCTCACAATTACCACCGGGGATTAGATCTTTTGAGGAATTAGTAAACAAGTTCATTACCCAATATTCATATAATATCCAACATGAGATTACGATGAAAGATCTTTGTAACATGAAACAAAAGAAAGGATAATCATTCCTCATATTCTTACAAAGATGGAGAAGGTTATTCGCAAGGTATCCCCGACCCATACCAAAAAAGGAAAATATAGAGGTATTCATTGATAACTTGAATGATGACATGAGCTATAGGCTCGAATTACAATGCCCTCCAAATTTTAAGAAATTGATAAAAAATGGAATCAAGATTGAGGAAGCTTTGGTCAAATGAGGAATTCTAAAAATCTATAATGAAAACAATTCATCAAATTCCTCCAACAATGATAAACGAAAGTTTTGGAAAAAATATAAAAATAATGACAATGATACCTCTTCTGAAATGCGCAATGCTAAATCGGTCTTCAATTTTTCAGGAAGTTCCTCAGATACCAATCAAAAGACCACCCAAATTGCCAACCAAACCAACAATCAAAATGCTAACCCGAGGAATAATCAAAATAATCAAACATCATCATCCAAAACCCTACCCTATCAAACATCAAACAACCACATAAAGTTTACGCCTTTGGGTCAATCACATGAATCTGCCTTGAGAGAACTTATTACAAAAAATTTCATCACTTTACCTGACACCCAAGGTTTTGAGCCCAAAGTAAAATCATCTTAGTGGAATGAAGCCTATTATTGTGAATTTCATCTATGCAAAGGTCACCTCACCAACAGTTGCATGCAACTGAAGCATAAAATACAAGATTTGATTGATAAAAAAATCATAAGGATCAAGGAGCCTCAAACTAACACTGACCATGGGGTATTCAAAAACCCTTTGCCAAATTATGACAAAGGAGAATCTTCTAATAATAATGGAAAAGGAAAGAATGTAAACTATGTTCAAGATACCGTCATCCTTAATATTTCAGTCATTGAAGATCATGCAAATGACATTGAAATCAATAACCCACCAGGTCCTGTTGCAACCAATCATTCAATCAACAACACCAATATCCTTTTTAATGAAATTCTCAATATCTCGCAAGACACGATTGTAATAGATAATCAAGTAAATGTCATCAAAATCAATGGAAAACAAGACAGTGTGCCCGTAAACATAACCACAAGGGCTCAAACCAAATATGTTTTAAAGGGAAGTGCTTCCAAAACACTTGCTGCTACATCTCATCAATACAACATTGTCGATCAGCTTCAGAAAATCTTTGCACAAATATCAATATCAGAGCTTCTCAAGATCTCACCAGGCCACAAGGAGATTTTGGAAAAAGCCCTAGTTGACACAATAGTGCCAAATGATCTAGAAGTCTATAATTTATAGGCCATGGTGGGACACCTAGTCGCTCCTCATTGCTTATCCTTTTCGGAGAATGATGATATATCCCTCACTCATCCTATAAATGTGGCCCTTCATATTGAAGTACTGATCCATAAAAGTCATGTCAAGTGCATCCTTGTAGACGGGGAAGCTGGAATTAATATTTGTACTTTAAAATTTGTTCATGCACTAGGGTTCTCTGAAAATGCAATAGATCCAAGAAAGAAGATAACTATCAAATCATATGATGATGAAGAGACAACTTCAAAAGGTTTGATTATATTACCTATTCAGGTGGGCCAATTCAGAAAAATGTGGTTTGTCAAGCTTTGGACAAGGATTTAACATATAATATACTCTTGGGTTGTCCTTGGATCCATGAAATGCAGGTTGTACCCTCAACATACCATTAGTGCTTGAAGTTTCCCTGCAATGGCCAAGAAATCACTATTCTTGCTAATTCAAATAGTCCTCAACAATGTAATGCCCTCAAGGCTATCCAGGATATATTTGTGCCTCATAATCATGAAGCTCCTAATTCCACTCCTGATACTCCAAATAGTTCTAGTTAAGCTAATCCTTTATCCACATCCTCCCATGAAGGAAATCAATCAAGTTCATCTTCCAAACAACCAGAGAAAAAGGGAGAACCTAGCTCTTCTGCACCCACCAATTTTGAATCCCAGCTTAATACCATGGCCAAACAATTTGAAGAGAAATTCAAAATCAAAGATAAAGGTATCGGTGAATATTCCATTAAACAATCCCTCTGCCTCTCACAGTTAATGTCACCAAAATCCTATGGTCAACCATCAACCTCGTCCAAAACATCCTCATAACCAGTCACATTTTTTGATGGTTGATTCATAAAATCAAGCACCCAAGTAGAGGAATCCAATGACAAAGATGTTTTGAATTGGATCTATAAGGATGAAATTGATTCTCAAGCTGCAAATGTCCAAACCACTCAGTATGGAAAAGGATTCACGATCCTTGAGAAGATGGAATATGACAGACAGGGACCTATTGGAAAAAGAAAAGAAGGTATCATAGAACCTATCCAACCCGTCATAACCAATCCAAAGGACAAAACTGTGTTGGGGTACAAAGAACATCAGTAGAAGGAAGAAACAAAAGATGACATAAAGCAAAAATTTGTTGAACAAATTCTACAACTACAAGCAAGTAATGTCTATGAGTCTGATTCTAATAAATATGAATGGGATTCATTGTCAGAAGAATCATGTCATGACAAGGATGTTGATGTAATACATAAGTATACTCCCATGGTTGAGGAGGGACAATGCTCGGGACTTAGACCACTTGAATTAGGATCGCACAATATCGATGATTCAAGTGAAGATGATCAAACTCATAGCGATACAAATCATTCAGAAGAGAGCAACATCGTAGACCTTGACTTGGCCATAGTTTTTTTTGATGACAACGTTACTATTAGGACACTTACGACACCTGACTTGAACCCATCTGATGACGCTTTACCATTACTACATCCTGAACTAATAGATTCAGACCAAATCGAACCTATCAATATCCCCACCTTTTCGAACGATGAGACCATCGTAAAATTCCTCTGTGCGGTTAATCTCAAAACAGTCTCCACCATTGAACATCATAGAGGAGCTTTACAGCAGGAGAGTGCCAAATTTCCTAGCTACAAAATAAATGAAATAAAAGAAAAGTCTGATGGTGAAAACCATTCAATGGCAGTATCAAATCAAGAAAGAGTCAAAATAAAGAGCGCATCCGATGGTGAAAACCTCTTTGAGGCACCAAAGGATGGGAGATTTGACACTCTCCCAGAGTATTTCTAGGAGAGATTTAAATTCCTAATTGAACCAACACAGTCCATCAATGTTGGCACTGCAGAAACAGTAAGAACTCTTCATCTGGCAGAATCATTAATAGATCTAGAAAAGCCCAGTTTTATTAAGTTCTTTGAAGAGCGACAAGTCAACTTTGCCTGGTCGTATGCAGACATGCCAGGGATAGATCCAGACCTCATCATGCATCATTTATCCCTTCCTTTAGGAATTAAACTAGTCAAACAAAAGTTGAGAAAAATGCATCCGCACATTGCCCTATTGGTGAAGGCTGAACTAAAGAAATTATTGGATGTCAGATTCATCAGACCTATTGACTATGCATAGTGGATATTAAACATTGTGCCTATTTTGAAACTTTATGGCAGCATAGGATTTGTACCAACTTTCAAGATCTCAACAAGGCTTGCCCAAAAGATGATTTCCCCTTGCCTAACATAGACATCATTGTGGACTTAACAACAAGACATGACATGTTATCACTAATGGACGAATTTTTTGGATATAACCAAATCAAGATAGCTCCTGAAGATCAAGATAAGACAACCTTCACTTGCCCATGGGGAACCTTCTATTGGAATGTCATTCCCTTTGGGTTGAAAAATGCAGGGGTCACATACCAAAGAGCTATGACAGCCATCTTCCACAACATGATGCATACTTTCATGGAAGACTATGAGGATGACCTATTGGCAAAATCCCACACTAGAGAAGGACATCTAGAGATACTAGACAAGCTATTCACTCACCTGGAGAAGTTTACTGTTCACCTTAATCCAAAGAAATGTGTATTTGGGGTAATGTTAGAGAAGCTACTTGGGTATATAGTGTCAGAAAAGGGTCTTGAAGTGGACCCTACCAAGGTGAAAGCTATAATGGAGATGCCTCCCCCGAAAAACATCAGTCAGTTAAGATCCCTCCAAGGCGGATTCCAGTCCATCAAAAGATTCATCTATAATTGGCTGACAAGACTCATCCTTTCACTCATCTCTTGTACAAGAATGTTTCCTTTCGATGGGACGAGAAGTGTGAAGCTACTTTCAACCAACTAAAATAATACCTGACAAGTCCACCTATTCTAACACCTCCAAAAGAAGGGAAGCCTCTTTTATTTAACATTTCCACTACTGACCGATCATTGGAAGCCTTTTTGGCACAAGAAGATTCAACGGGAAAGGAGAGAGCAATCTATTACATCAATAGAACCTTGGACGAATATGAAATCAATTATACATCCATTGAGAAAGATTGTCTAGTTGTAGTGTTTGCTATCCAAAAATTACAACACTATATGCTGACTCATACAGTTAAGCTCATAGCCAAGATAGATCCACTAAAGTATCTCCTAAGCAAAGAAAATCTGACGGGAAGATTGGCTAAGTGGGTAATGGTACTCAGTGAATTCGACATCCAATATGTCAATAGGAAAGCTATCAAAGGGCAAGCCATCACCGATCAACTGGCTGAGGCACCAATTCATGATGATCATCCCCTCCATATTGAATTTCCAGATGCAAATGTCCTGACAATAACAACAAAACAATGGGTGCTATACTTTGATGGTTCTTTCACTCAGCATGGATCGGGAGCAGGAATCCTATTTATCATTCCCCTAGGGAATACCATTCCAAAATCCTATCACTTGATGTTTCCTTGCACCAACAATACAACTGAATATGAATCACTCATTATCAGAATCAAGATAGCTATGGAATGGAAAATTACAGAGCTCCAGGTTTATGGGGATTCTCAACTAGTCATCAATCAAGTCAACAATGATTATCAAACCAAAGATGACAAGCTAATGCCTTACAAGGGAATGATTGATGACTTCAAGAAGTACTTTGTCGACATCGAATTTGGTCAAATCCCAAGAAGTGACAACAAAGTTGTCGATGCTACGGCTACTATTGCTTCTCTGCTACAAATTCTAGAAAAACGCGACTGCTATGAGTTCATGGTGGAGAAACTATTTACCCCCACCTACGATGACTCTGAGTCCCAACTTATTTGCCACCTAGATGATGCTAATACCTCTATCTATGTAAATATCTATGCTTACCTAAAAGATAATGTCCTTCCTCCCGATCTTTCCCACAATTAGAAATGAAACTTCATCCACCAATCTTCCCGTCATACCCTTATAGCAGATTTACTTTACCATCAAGGTCTTGATGAAACTCTTTTATGATGTCTAGAAAACGACGAGTTTGAAACAACTTTACAAGAAGTCCATGAAGGTATTTGCGACACTCATTCAAGTGGTCTAATCCTCGCCAAGAAACTCCTCCATCTGGGATATCACTGGCCGACTATGGAGAGAGAAGCCTTTCAATTTGTCAAGACATGTCAAAAATGCCAGATCCACGACAATCTCATCCATGCACTAGCACAAGAATTGCAAACCTTTGCATCAACATGGTCGTTTTGTCAATGGGGGTTGGATCTTGTGGGTAAAATTCACCCACCCTCATCCAATGGACACAAGTTCATCATCACAACCACAGAGTACTTCATAAAGTGGGTTGAAGTCGTGCCTCTGATCACCATCACAGGGAAGCAAATTTCATCATTCATCCTGAACTACATCATCTGTAGATATGGTATCCCTCAATCCATTGTCAATGATAATGGAAGACCTTTCAAGAATCAAGATGTACAAGAACTCTGTGAAAAGTTTCATATCCAACATCGGTTTCCTACGCCCTACTACCCTCAAGGGAACAATCAAGCTGAGGCCTCAAACAAAACAATCCTGAAAATATTAAAGAAAACCGTCAATGATGCTGGACATGACTGGCATGTTCAACTGAACCCTGCTTTATGGGCCTATCATACAAGCATTCAAACACCCACGGGAGCCACACCATATGCACTTCTATATGGATTTGAAGTAGTATTGCCAATCGAGGTTGAGATACCATCACTTCGGGAATCCTTGAAAGGTCTCATTACAGATGAAGATTACCGTGTGTCTAGACTACAGGAGCCAGAGTTATTGGATGAACGTCGTCAACTGACAGTAGATCACCTAAAAGTATATCAACAAAGAATGTCTAGAAGCTACAATCACAAAGTCAAACCTAGGACATTTGAAGTAGGTGATCTAGTGTTGAAATAAAATCCCCGTAATCATCAAGACCAAGAAAAGAAAGAAAAAATTGAACCTAATTGGTTAGGTCCTTTTGTTGTGGTATCAATCTTTGGATCGGGGGCATATCAGTTATCTACACCAGAGGGAGATTTGTTTGAAGAACCGATGAACAACCTTCATCTAAAAAGGTTTTACACTTGATGCATCAAGTACATGTTAAAAGTCTTGAAAAAACCATAAAAGTAGAAAAAGTCCTGAAAGAAACATAAAAAGCAAAAAAAATCTTGAAAAAAGCATAAAAAGTAGAAAAAGTCCCGAAAAAAAATGGTCGCCTTGATGAAAACTTGGCAAACATGCATCTTGGTGACAATATAAAAATAAAAAAGATCAAAAAAATTATTAAAGAGCAAAATACAAAAAAAAAACAATAAAAAATCAAAAAGATAAAAAAAAATCATAAAATTTGAAAAGTGTAATAAAAACAAATGGTGAAAACCTGGTAAATAGGCGCTATTTGTGATGGGTTGGCTTCTCTGTCTATTCAAGCGTGTGTTGACTATCTACTTTTGTCACCCCTGCGCATTGACGCCTATCTTACAACATGCTTCATGTCCATATTTGGCTCACGTAGTCGTCCCACTCTGGCTTGGTTTTCATTGTCCACATCCATAATAAAATTTGGTTTGTTCTCACTGGGGGTAAAATCCTGATCTCATTGGGGGAAAATCACCGTTGAGCATAAATCAACAATCAACAAACTGCAACATCAAAAACAACAATCGTAATAACCATCACAATTTGAGCATCGAACATCAATTAATCTAATCAATCATCCAAATCAAATCAAACATCAAGTCAAATCAAATCATCTCATCATTGGTGAATCATATTTTGAATCATGGTTGGATTAATTTCACACAAATGTTCAATTGATGTATCTTGATTGTTGTTATCATTTCTTGGGAGTACCTCGATGATGTCACAAACTAGAGGCGCTATTATCAAGAATGATATTTTCTTTATCTGTTGCTTGTGAGTCAATCATTACTACTGTGCAAATTGTCATGGAACATGCTCTACAAGGTATCATTGATGACATTCTGAATTTGCATAGGAACATGATTAACTCTTGTCTGTTTACACAAGTGATACTCGGGTCATCTTGGTCTAATTGTACCAAGATGCTTGTGTTATCTTGCATTATCAAATCTCAACAGAAGTTGTATGGAAGTTGTACTCAGGTCATCATGGTCTAATTTATACCATCGATTTTTGTACTAACTTTCAACATAATAAAAAGCTTAATGATGACAATGTGCACAATAAATAAGATTGATAACATTGCATAGATAAAATTGCATTCATTTTAGTCTGTATTTGCATTATAGATTTTCTAAGCTGGTCATTCTCAAGGTTGATGTTATTTCTTTCTACAAGATTGAGTATATCTGACATAACAAAAAAATCATTCATTTGCATTGACATTTCCATCCCATTTCATTAGAAAGCATTATCATACATTTACTATCACAAATCATTCATGCATTCATCATAATATTTGCATTTGAAAAATTCCAAAAACAAAGCATAAAACCATCATCATTCATAATTCATTTCATACATCAAGGTCATAATAAATGCATTCTTTCATCCATAAATGATTCATCCATATATTCATTCATCGTCCATAATAACATCATAAGTTCATTCAAAATCATATTCCATTTGCATTCATAATCATACTTCATTTCACATATTTGCATAGAAAATACAAAAAAAAAAGAAAAATGCATTACATTTCATTCACATCATAACATTTAGAATAACATAAAATCATGCATTCATACATCTGCATATATCACGTTTGCATCCATATCCATACATATAATCATCCATCTACGAGTCCATAATAAAATCATTTGCATCCATACATCAATATACATATAAAAATTACAAAAGTCACATTTCATGTCATTTGCATCCATATCATCTATCTCATAAATACATCATCCATAAACATAATAAAAGAAATGCATCATCATCCATACATGCATTCATAACATAATCCTATAGAACATGGCATAATCATATAGAACATAAATTAAATACATCCATCCATGATAAAACATCAACACATAAAATCATCGAACGCCGCTGCATATCATATAACCTCATAAAAACATGTCAAGTATACAATGATATAAACTGAGAAAGTAATACATAAAAAATGTGGCACAAGGCTGAGTCTCTGAGTAAAAATACAAGTCAAGTATGTCCAGGGGATCCTGTAGTATTGCCACCTGAGGTGGCAGGCCTCTGTCCAACACTGCCCACCCCTGATGGTCCTACCCCTGATGGCCCTGTCTCTGCTAGAGGTCCACCTGGTGGAAGTGGCTATGTGATCCCTCTATTGGTGGTCTGCGAATGGGACCGCTCGGATCTGGATCTGGTGTAATTGATCCTCTACCCTGGTGGCATAATCTTATGATACCAACCTTTTTAATACTCTGCCTCCTTGGCAGACTCTCTAAGCTCTCTAACCAGATCAACGGTACTTGTACCCTACGTGGTCTGAATCCTACCCACTACTGCCACAGCCTGTGCCTCTTGTCTCCTCGCAACATCTCTCTATAGTCAGAGTGGCTACTTGGGCCTGCAGCTGCACCATCTACCCCTAAATCTGCACTTGTGCTAGAGCCTGTGCTTGAATCTATGCCTGGGCCTAAGCAAGTTATCCTTGAAGTATCTGGACATATGCTTGCAATGTCTGTACCTGACCCTATAGCCCGATAATTTATGCCTGATGTATTTGAGAAGGCATCCACACTATCAATGGCCATTGCTCACCTGGTCCTAATCTCCGCCTCTTGGGGATGACCCCAAAGTTTGGTGCACCACCTCCTCCATTACCACCCCCATCTCCACCTCCCCCTCCTCCTCCATCCCCTCCATCATCACCCTTAGCCTCCCCCTCAACCTCCTCACGTCCTCCATCTCTGCCCCTGGGCTGCATAGCCGACCCTGCTCTCTCCCCACCTCCAGAATCGGTGCAGGCTCATTAGGATTAGAAATCCACTGAAAAGGATGCGTGTGGAAATACTCTGCCTAGTCCACTGTCATTTGAGCATCCACAACCTCTAGATGATACTGCCAAAATATGGGCTACATACCATAGTACTTTGTACATGTGATATCATAATCGAGGGCTGGCCCCCACTTTGGTATATCCTGCCTACGTCGTGCATAATGTGCTACTCCCTATGGCATCCCTTGAATCTGATTGTACTATATGTATACTCTACCAAAAAAGAAGCGCTCCAAAATGTAGGGTGTCTGCCCAATCAGATATTTTCTACAAAAAGAAAAAGGTAACTCGGTACCATCCTCTGCCCAGGCCTCACAATCTAGATACGACCGCTAGATCACAGTGTTTAGGTCATCTAGGACTCGTCTCTAATACTCTATCTTGCCCATCCTATGGTGGACAAGTGACCCTACGTATCCAAAAATGTATGCTTTTCCTACCAGTCGAGCCCTGCCTCCCACTGGTCATGTGATTGTAATGTGCTCCTAAGCCTAGAGCTGTAACGGTGTGCACCTTGTTGCGAGACTGTCTTCCCGAAGATACACCACCTGGTGCAAGTTGTGGTATAAATGTGTGAGCATGCATGATCCCCAGGCATACCTCATGCCATGAGCAATCATGCTATCAAGAATTCGCCCCAGCCCACTGAAAAGCCCTTTGACCTACGGTCGAGGCAGAGAAATCCTCCAATGAATCCAACAAGAACACAGGGTAAAGCTCACTCGAAAGCAATCAACTCCCGCCACGAAACCTCATAACCAAGAAACTGGTCATCATGAAAAATCTGGAATATAGCATATGTGCCTCCTTGCTCCTCGTGATCATAGACAACAAGCTCCCCAACAACTGGTATCCTCAGTATCTGATAAACATCCTTCGGGATCACTATCATCTCTCCTGCCAGTAAATAAAAAGTGTTGTGGTCGCTATGCCACCTCTCTGTAGGTGTTGTCAGTAGCCCCCGATTAATCCGATATTGAGGCATGTCAATCAATGAAGTCAAACCACACTGATCTATAATGGCAAGATCTATTAGAGTCAGTTGTGGGATCATATCCCATGTCCCTGGGAAGTGCTCACAAACTTGAAGATTCCCTAAGCCACCCTCCTAGAATAAAACATTAAGTCAACAAATCATTCAATCATCCTATCAATAAAGCACACCATCTAATCAACTCGCGTGAGATTCTGATCAAATCGATCAATCAACCTATCCTATTCATCGTTCCTCACCTATCACGAGGACGATCATCAATCAATCGATCAATCAACCTATCCTATTCATCATTCCTTGCCTATCATGAGGATGATCATCAATCAATCAATCAATCAACCTATCTTATTCATCGTTCCTCGCCTATCATGAGGACGATCATCAATCAATCGATCAATCAACCTATCCTATTCATCGTTCCTCACCTATCATGAGGACGATCATCAATCGATCGATCAATCAACCTATCCTATTCATCGTTCCTCGCCTATCATGAGGACAATCATCAACCTATCAATCAACATCATCCTATCATTAGCTGACGTGATCATTAATCATCAAAATCTAGGAGGAAATCATCAAAAACATTAATTTTGGCTAGATGCGCTAAAATAAGGTTTCTATGTGCTGATTTACCAGATGCGCTAGAAAAATTGTTGGATGCTTCAAAATAGAGTCCTTATGCGCCATTTCATCAATGCGCTGGAGAAAGAATTCTATGCACCGGAACAAAGTCTCGATGCGTCGTTTCCCGAATGCGCTACTTGATCAACCCTATGTGTGACTCTATCTTATGGATGCACTAATTACAAGATGCACTAATCTATTGACCTAATGCACTGAAGTGGGTTTTGTATGCGCTAGTCTAATTTTTGGGTCCTAACCTAACAAGATGTGCTATTACAGGCCTCCTATGCACTGAAGTGGGTACCCTATGCGCTAATTCGCTACCCCTATGCGCTAAAACGTGAAAATATTTCAAAATTTTAAAAGAAAATTAAGTGCGAAAAATCAAATTTCAAAATTTAAAAAGCAATTTTTGGGGTACGTACCAGAGGTCCATACGTGGTTGGACGCTGGTAGCGGTGAACTCGCTCAAATATGTGTGTGTGGCATGGAATTTTGTCCATCTTTGCTCTGTAGGCTCTCAGTTTTCAAAATGCTTAGGTTACAAATGAACCTATCTTTTACCCTTTTTACCCTTTTTACCCTTTTAAAGTTTAATTAAGGGGTAATTATGTTGGCATTTTTTTTCAAAGGGATCTCTTCATCAACTAATCAGAATTGTGGCGAAATTGTTCATCATTTTCATGAGATAAATCAGGTCATCCTTACCAAATCTGTCAATCATCAGCATATCATTGAAAAATCATTTAAACCATCAAAAAAATTAAAAAATCATAATTTTTTTTCAAAAATACCTGATTTATCTCCTGAGGGGGCATCCTTTCATCATTGTTGCAAAAATCAGAGTCTGGGGCGTGTCAAATTTTTTATCATATTGGTCGGGAAAATTTATTCTTTGAAGCTATGCGGTTGTGCACATCACTTCAAAGAGGGGCAAAATTTATGCACGCAAAAATGGTTAGGAGCATATATTAATTAAATACTTGCTATTTGATTAATATTCTTAATTCCTTTGCTATCATAAATAAATTGTTAAATTTATTTATATGGTTCATATTCTAATTCTTCTTTTCCAAAAATTCAATTTCTTCCTAAATTAATTAAATGGACAAATTAAAATCGACTTGTTATTTAATTGGTTTTCCCTCTTCGTCTTAAATTTGAATTTTTAAATTCAAATTGGCATATTCTTCTTAAATTGGTTAAAATGCACAAATAAATTAATTTGGCATCTTGCTAATTTACCATCTCCATTTAAATTGAATTAAAAATTCAATTTAAGCACATTTCCACATATTTCTTCTAACCACCTCCAACTCATCTACCACCTCATCATGTGTCTCACAAAAATGAATTTTATAAATTGGAAAATATGAAATATCTTCAACAAATTTGCAACCAATTTGGAACTAACTGAGACACATGGCTCCTCCTTCTCCGTGATTCCCTTTAACACTTGGTAATTTTTCTTGTTGAAGGGAACCATCTCCTTGATTCCCTCTAACCTCCTAATGCTCCACCGTTAATGCCGCAGGATCACAATCCCGATTGTCCATTGTTTCCATATCACTTTGAGCCTTAGAAAATATATAAATAAGACTCTTTGCTACAACTTTTCAACATGAAGGATTTGATAAGCTCATGCTGCTGAATTTTAGTGCATTTGTGAGAGAATTTAGAGAGTTTGTTAGCTTAGTTTTGCATTTTTTATTTTATTTTAATTTTTATTAGACTGCAGGAATCGGGTAGACGACCCCCTATAAACTGCAGTGCACCTGGTAAACTTTTTAACGTGACTGGCGGCGTTGGCGCGACACGCCCTCCGGTACCACAAGGGTGGGGGAGACTAGACCTCGTGACCAACCTCCTGCAACAGGAAAGATTTAGCCAACCGAGCTAGGGCCCCAACCCCTTTTGCATTTTAGTTCATATAGTGTTATAATGACAATTTTATTTTGGATAGATTAGTTCATTTCACCTTTCATTTAACATTTCCATTAGATTATCATCATCCATCTCAACATCTAGATTTTAGCATTATCTCATCGTAGGATCATTTAGTCTTCAAGCATCAAATATTGAAAATCCAAAAATATAGACATGTAGACCTCATTGTAGCATCTCGTATCTTGAGTTGTCAATCTTTACAGGTTCATGTACAACATTAATAAGATTTGAGAGCATGATTTGCAGGGTTCCTTGAGATTAGAGAACCATGGAATGAATTAAGAGGACAGTTGCAACTTTATTTTTGTTATTTAGATTTTCCTTTTATGTAATACATTGCATGAAGGTGCGGTATACTGACATTACACGATGCATATTTCATAGCACACAAGTTGCATTACTGAATTGATGAAGCATAACCTATAAAAAACCTAACACCCCAAATTTATAAATGACACCTAAAAAGGTAGAATAGTTGATGACTGAATTGATGAAGCAAAACCTATGAACAAGATAACACCCCCAAATTATCTATGTTACCTCTAAAATCTACAATAATTGCATGACTGAATTGATGAAGAAGAACCTATGCAAAAGAGAACACCCCCAAATTTTTCTAAGGCACCAAAAAAGCTACAATAGTTGCATGAGTGAATTGATGAATCATAACCTCTTCAAAAGAGAAGACCCCCAAATTTATCTAAGGCACCAAAAAAACCAACAATAGTTGCATGACTGAATTGATGTAGCATAACATATGAAAAATATTAGCACCCGAGAATTTCTCAATGCCACCTAGAAAAGCTACAATAGTTGCATGACTGAATTGATGAAGCATAAGCTATGAAAAAGATAACACCCCAAAAAAATTAATGACAACAATAGTTGCATTACTAAATTGATGAAGCAAAACCTATGAAAAAACTAACACCCCCAAATTTATCAATGGAACCTAAAAAAGGTAGAATAGCTGATGAGTGAATTGATGAAGCAAAACCTATGAACAAGATAAAACCACCAAATTTATCAATACTACCTAAAAAAGCTACAATAATTGTATGAGTGAATTGATGAATCATAACTTATGCAAAAGAGAACACCCCCAAATTTATGTAAGGCACCCAAAAAACCAACAACAGTTGCATGAATGGATTGATGTAGCAGATCCTATGAAAATGATAATACCCCCAAATTTATCAATGACACTTAAAAAATGTAGAATAGTTGATGACTGAATTGATGAAGCGGAACCTATGAACAAGATAACACCTCCAAATTTATGTCACCTAAAAAAGCTAAAATAGTTGCATGAGTGAATTGATGAATCATAACCTATGCAATAGAAAGGTAAAAGTACAAAGTTGTGTCACACTTTCAGCCAACTTATCAACACAAGTGAATTTTAATATTTATAACTAAAAATCAATTTTGGTCAAACATATAATCTAGTAATATTCATTCTAGATAAGTTAAATATGTCCACAACTTTTCCAACTAAAATTGTTGGTTAAATGCACATGTAGCACCACTTTGAGGCCAAGTTACTAAAAAATGAAGCTTGTCAGTGCAACATATTCAGTTGATTAAGTTCTTTGAGGAAATAATTAAAATATTTGAAATAAGCCTTCAAATGTGTGCTTAATAAAGTGACTTTATATTTTTAAATTAAATAGGGTCATAAGGGGGACATTTAAAAAATTGACCAAGGACGTCTAGCTTAATGACTTTAAGTTGTTTTTAAAGTCAAATTATATTATTTCTCCTTTGGGCGCTCTAGTATGAAGGCATGAATTAACCATGCAAAGGTATCAAATAGGACTGTTCAAATATTGTCAACAATCTACCATCAATGTTGTGCATCATGTTTCAACAACTCCTACTCATATAAATAATATCTTTAAAAAAATGTAAAAATACCCTTTTGTAAATCCATAAGTGTAGTTTTCATATATATATTTATTTTAATAATTCAATTATTATTTATATTTTTTATTAAAAGTAGGTTATCAACACAAAAATATTAGGTTGATTACCATGTCAAGAAAAATTCTAAAACTTATTAAATTTAAAAAAAAAAGAATATGATGCCTAGATAAAATAATCTAGATTAAGATTGTATAATTTGTTTTCTATTTTAGATAAATATTTAATATAAAATTGACGTTAAGTGGAAACAACAGTGTTTTAATACACACACATTTAAATATTCATTTAAAAAAATATATTTATTAAAATTGTAAAAAAATATATCCATTCCCTAAAGTTTCAAGTTATAAATATGCACAAAAATTTTAAAGGAAAAAAATAAAATTTACTATATAAAGGTTGATGTCTCATGTAACGCCATTTTTCAACATTTTATTAGCAACTAAATTATAGTGTTAATTTATAAAAAAACTATATTCAAATAAATTTTTAATTTTGTGAAAAAAATACAAATATAAAATATACTAAAAAATACACATTTTATTGGGTTACATCATTTCAAAATTTAAAATATATATGCCACTTTCTAGTGATTATTAATCTAAAATTTAGATCAGTGTTGATCGTTTCCTTTATAAAAGTGTGACACATGTTTGTACTTTTGCCCAAAGAACACCCCCAAATTTATCTAAGACACAAAAAAAAGCAACAATAATTGCATGACTGATTTGACAATGCACAACCTATGAAAAATAGAACACCCACAAATTTATACATGTCACCTAAAAAAGTTGCATGATTGGATTGATGAAGCATAACCCATGCAAAAGAGAACACCCCCAAAGTAATCTAAGGCATCAAATTAACCAACAATAGTTGCATGACTAAATTGATGTAGCAAAACCTATGAAAAAGGCAACACCCCCAAATTTATCAATGGCACATAAAAAAGCTAGAAGAGTTGCATGTCTAAATTGATGAAGCAAAACCAATGAAAAAGAAACACCCCCAAATTTATCTAAAGCACCAAAAAAGGTTGCACCCCCAAATTTATCAATGACACCTAAAAAACTACTGTAGTTACATGATTGCATTGATGAAGTAGAACCAATGAAAAAGAGAACCACATCTAATATCTTAAAGGCATGTATGACATAAACATACTCATGCACAACAAATTGGGAACCACACTTACTTTTTATAGCACGAAAACACAATTGTTTAACTATGACTATAATGATTGTAATATAAATCGTAGGGAAACACAACTGCTAACATATGACTGTAATGGTTGTAATGAAGAAAAATATAAAGCTTATGAATAAAAAATAGTAAGAGTTTAACAAATCTCACATCTTTTGTGCATGACCAACTCATTCACAAGCATAAATTATTGTGAAGTTAAATGATAACTTATATTTTGCATAATTGAATTGATGATGCAGAACCTATGAAAAAGATAACACCCCAAAATTTATCTATGGAACTGAAAAAACCTACAGTATTTAACTCACTGAATAGATGAAGCAAAACCTAATAAAAAGAGAAACCCCCAAATTTATGACTGGTTTATGAAACAAATAACACACCCTAATATATATTACAACATCGAAGAAAACCTAATTGAATGATAATGTAGAACCTATGAAAATAAGATAACCAGAGCGAATGATAATGCAAAACCTATGAAAAAAAACACCCTCAAATTTGTCTATGGTGTTGAGCAAGTAGACATAATATTCGACCTAAACCCATGAAAAAGATTAAAAACCCAAATATATCTTTGCAAACTTTAAAAGCAACAACATATATTTGATTGAAAGTATGAAGCCGAATCTATGAAAGAGAGAACAACCTTAGATTTATCTATGGCATTAAGCAACCAACAATATTATTTGTTACTGTAATGAAAAATAACCCCATATTAAAAGACAATGATGCTTGAACAAAATATTAATTTCCATAGTTTAGTGTGTTTATAAAAATAGATTTCATAGTGTTCATAAACACCACAAGCTTCTTACCAACCACAACGAATTTTGAAAAAGAAGAAGAAGCAAACAACCACAACAAAGTCTGCAAACAAATAAAAAAATAAAAAACTGAATAATGGCGAGGCCTTAGTGAGCTTTCGGGAAAGCTCACCTGGGTCAAATGGAGTTTGAAATCAGACTGGAGGCACTAACTGGAGCACGCAACTAGCTTCTTGCAACAAAACTTACATGCAAACCCATTAAAATATATTTTTTGAGCTACAATAGAAAGCAAACCAACAAATGACATGCACACTGAAGATGCAGGTTTACCTGCATGGCGCTGAACAACACGAGATCTTGCATGGCGGAGCTCGAGCTGTCGAAGACCTCTTGTAACAAGCACCTGGTTGAAGCGTCACCAAACTTCGAGTGTAGCATGTTGTGGTGGTGGTCTTGAAGTTGTAAAGACCTTAAGCGAACACATTCTAACATCAATGTGAAGAACAGTCGAGAAGATGGTAGATTGAAAGGGGAGAAAGTTGGCAATTTGTGCGAGGAATTGTGAGCATTGAATGCAAAAGGGCTTGTATTTTGCACAAGATGTCATGGAAGTAATGAGAGGGGGCGTGCATTAAACACGACTGTACAAAAGAATTGGTGGGGGCGGCAAGAGATTAATGCAAGCTAGTGGAGTGAAAGGGTGGCAAACTGTATTTTGATAACGCGATAATTCGGTCCACTTTAGACACCATGCCACACACCAAGTGGACGTCTGATTGTGCACATATCAATCGCATGACAAAAAATCATTTTTTTGAACAACATGACCAAATTGCATCATGCCATGTATTATATGCAATAAAAAATGATTTAATTATGTTTAATAATAAAAAATGATTTATTACAAAGAATTGGCATTGCAGGCCCCACAAGGTGCATATTGTGCAAGCAAGTTGAAGAGAATGGAGATCACTTGTTCCTTTCATGCCCAATAGCAGTCACATGTTGGAATTGGTTGCAAGGAGCATTCAATTATATGAGCCCTAGACATAACAGGTTGGTGGAGTTCCTATCCAGTTGGCCAAGTATTAATAAAGGTGGTTATTGGCATGGGATTTGGATGCTGGTACCATCATTGGTTATCTGACACATATGGAAGGAGAGGAACCAACATATTTTCAAAGGGAAAGCACTAAAACACACCCAGTTAATAGAAAAAATTCAAGGAGCTATCATCAAAACAACAAACAACAGAGTTATTATCGATGCCAAAGCAAAATTCTCTAGGTGGGATGAAGAAATCAGGATAACTTGGAATGAGCTTAAAATAGCGACAGCTAGAAACAAGGGGGCAGTAAAGGTGAACCGAAATGAAATTCATTGGTTGCAACCGCTTAGACTGAAGTGGAAACTAAATTTTGACGAGGCTGCCAAAGGCAACCCGGGGCAAGCTGGGGCAAAATGCATAGTCAGGGATTCGATTGGCAATTGTGTATGGGTGGCATCGAAGAGCTTAGGTGTCTGTTCAAACAACATGGCAGAAATGGAAGCTCTATGGCTCGACTTACAACTGTGCATACAACAAGGCTTTGACATGGTTGAAATAGAGGGAGATTCTATGCTTTGTGTACAGGCAATCACTTTAGGCAAATCCCAGAACTGGCGCATTGGTGATTGGATCCCACCTATTAAGGAATTATTTGACAGGCTTACAAATTACACACTATCACATGTCTATAGAGAGGCAAACAAAGTGATAGATTTCCTAGCCAATTGGGGCACGTTTCAAAAAGAAAAAGTGATTTCAAACTCTGCCCCTACTCGATGGCCAGGACTGCAGGAAATCCTGACAAAAGATCTAGCAAGGGATCTGAGAAGATAAGCTAAGATGCATGTGACTAGAGTTAATGGATTGTCATCTCGACAGTCAGAGGAAGACTGATCTGAACAAGATATGGGAGCTGCTTCGAACATCGATCGCCCACGTGAATGTAGTCAAATCGTGGCTGGGCGACTATATTAAGGAAGTAAGTAGCTCGACCTATGCATTGAACGATAGAAGATTGCAAAGAGCTGGGGCTTTGAAAGATGGTGCATCAATTCAGGCTTAGTTGCCTCTGCGCTAAGGAAAGTTTGGTAGAGCAGTGCACTCGACTCTTTTCTGTTCAAGGCTCGGTGGTTGAACTGGCAAGAAGAATTTTAGGCGACCACCGTCATTGGTGCGATGCAAAAGTATATGAGACGGTGATCAACGCAATAGTCGATATTGTGGGATCTCCGACTCGGGTGGTGGAAGTACTTCATGGCTTCATACCTGCGACTTATGCTCAAGTAGTTGCTAGTGCGACCATGGCTTTAGTTGAGGAAGGAATGGTCAGCCACCTACGTTTCTACTTCAACCTGTCCTATAGAGAGGGGATGAATGAAGAAAGCAAAGATGATGAAAAAGAAGTAAGTCAGATGGCTGATGCATGGGAGACTTTCAGGGCAGGGGTAAAAAATAACAATATGAATGCTTTCGCCAGTTTCATGCGTCAGAGCCATTCCTGGATTGGAGAATAGAGCATCAAAAGGGTCATCCATCTGGGGCGGTGCTTGATAGTCATTTACCAGATTCTGGCAGCTTAGTCTTTCTAAGTCTGTAATGGCAGTTTCTGCCTCTTTCTATCAGTACTTAGGCGCTACCCCCTTACGGTAGTACTTATCTATAAAAAAATAATAATAAAAAATGATTTAATAATGTTTAATAATATTTAAAATATTATAAAACCTCTGAATCAAAAATTAACTTTCCCAAAAAAAAAATCAAATACTTTTCACCCTAATTAATTCGTCGGACCGAGGCCACGACTTAACTAGGGTTATAACGAGACTTTATACCAAGGTTTTAACTACGAACGGAATTTAGTTTTCATCAGAGTTCCGTTACTAGCTATTGCACTTTTGGTGTGCAATGGGGTACGCCAAAAAATTGCTTGGCTATATTTGATTTTGTGTAGTCATATTGGTTGAAATAGGGAATAGTTCACACAATCTAAAAAGTTTTGAAACGAAATAAATATAATGCAAACGATTATTAGCCATATTGTATGTATGTAACATATTAGAACAACACATGAAAATAAATAAATGGAACTTAAATGTATGCCATATAAAAGTGTAGAAAAAGGAAATATATACAATGATGAAATTCATGTGTTTTTTATGGATTGTTTAATTCACATTACAAGAATGGATGTAGTTGAATACAATGGTATAGCAAAAATGTGGAACGGTCACATTGAACTCCAATGTATCTGTAATAAATAAAAGATCTAGTTAGTATTTGAAAAGAAAGTAATAGAAAACAAAATGTTGAAGTTGAAATTCCAAAAAAATATGTACTTACCTTTGTTAGAGTAGTTTGTAGGTCTTAGTTAAATCTCAACATAAACTTGGCATCATTCTATACCCATTACCTTATAATTCTATAGCTTGCAATAGAATACCCTGCATCTAAAATAAGATGAATCCTTCTTCTAATCATTCTATTCCTTCAGTTGCTGCATCTTTAGTGGTTCCTCCTCATTATCAGTACATCCTTGAACCTCTTCTTCCAGCTCCACAACCATCATTCCAGCACTGGAACATAATTAGTGATCAGAATCATGAATTGTGTGTTGCTAAGTAATAACTCATTGCTGTATGTTGAGAGGTTGACAGTTTGCTGCAGACAAACTCCTTGATTGTCTTCTGCCCTAATTCATTTACCTATTCACAGTTGCTGCAACTTGTTCAATGTGTAAAATACCTTTTTCCTATTTCTGAAAGTTGTTAAACACACCAAAAGCATGACATGCTGGTCATTTGGTGTTTGGGGCAATCATTTAGGGTTTCTCCAGTAAAAAAGGTTAAAAACTTAGCTTGAAAAATTCACCTGACATTGGAATTGATCTAGAAATAGTTTGAAATCACCACATCCATCCTGAAATTGCTTGGATACACCCTGTACCATTCCACAAAATTCCAACTACTCAAATTTGAATCCTGCTTGATTTCACTGGTAAATCAGATCCATAACTGATTCCAATACTATTCATACTTGGAAACACTGAAATTCCAGCCAATTTGGTAACATAAATATAATAGCTAAAATCATAAAAGGTATATAGATGTTAAAAATGGAGTGATAAAATTTTGTAGGCATAAGTAGATGTTGAACAATAGATTCTTTGTTTACATATACTCTTTTGGTTGATTAAGTTTCCAAAGCTAAGTTCCCTAGACTCAACGTGGCTCACTTTGCTTAAGAATTAATGAATTTCTTGGAGGCTTACAGAGTCTAGAAACTGGTTTTGTCTATTGGCTGGTAAAGAGGTGCTGACCCAAGAGATTCTTGACTTAGATTAGGCTGATTTGTTCTCTATGGTAGATATATATTTTGAATGATGTTGTTCATTTGAAACTGCCATGATTCTTGGCTAAAGAATCACTGAACCTGCTAACTGTCTGTGGTAGGTGTTAGAATAAGAGATCTTACCCCTATGATAATTGTGAGACCAATTTTAAAATTATCTCTATCATTTCTTCGATCATAAAAAATATATAGATCTATTTACTGATACATGACATACCTTTTACCCTTTTCTAGTGACTGACATTGACTCTCAATCATGGGCTTGCAAATTCATTCCTAAAACTGAGCCTCTGAATTTTGTCAAGTGTCAACAAATTAATTTAAGACATGCTTTTGCACAAAATAGAAATATCAATTGAGCACAATCACCTTGTAACTGTAGTTTTTAGATATTAAGGACATTACAACTACAAGGAATATACTTCAGTGTATGTCTGTCTGTATGCATTTAATTTTCTCAACATTTTCTGACCTTATTCTTTAGTTGCATTTGCTGCCAGTGGGTTTAGAGCCATGCACAATCTTGATTTCAACCATTATTGAGCATAAGAAAATAGATAGTCTTAATATGTACACACCTCCCAAGAAAACACTATTCAAAAATCAGGAAAACATTCGCAGTATAGACACTTGCTCATATCTAAAGCAACGATCTTCGACCATTGCCTCCATTGGCATACACAATATAAGCCTGATATTCTATTTATTTTAAACAACGCTTCAGATGCTATGGAATTGTCCAAGACTCCTTATCAGAAACTAAGGACTTCTTGATAGTCTAGCTAGGTAATGTACCGGTTCATTATCAAGTACTGACTTTTGTTCAATCATAGGAGGGAAAACTATAGGAGTTTATAGCTCATAATACATCATATTCAATTAAAACCGTCCCTGATAGTTTGTCTTATGCAACCATAGAAGTTTACAAAATTATCTTGTAAAGTGTAAAGAGTAATCATACCTTGGTGCCCTATGTTCGTGTGACGAGGGTTTTACCAACATACCTTGTGTTAAAGGTAGAAGGAGCCTTCACATCATACCAATCTTTATTTGTGAAGGGATCGACACTGCAGGATATAAAATAGAAGACATCAAATTCTTCTATATTCTATAGAGAATCAAAGTATACTTCATCAATTGGAAAACCTTCGAGAAAATTTTAAGTGCGAAACATGCAATAAAGCAACAAACATAGCTGTTAGTGAAACAAAATTCAACAAGGTCACTTCAGTGCAATTGTCAACGCCAACCTTTTCGCTTCTTAGAAAAATGAAAATAATAGGTTTGCAGTTGTATGTGGAGACATATCCCCTGGCTTGGACAAATAGATATAAAGAGAGGAACTCACTTAGATCTACGTAAGCAAGCATGGAGGAGGCTAATGGTTCATTGAAACAATGAGTACAGAAGCTTCAAAACAAGTTGGGTATGTGGGCTAATGATTATAAACGAGTTTCCACTGATGATATGCTCGATTCAACAATAGGGGAGAGGCAGTTACTCAGATTTCTATTAGAAACCAGCGATAAACTAATGGAAGATCTGGTTATAGAGAATAGAATAGTGAAACAAGAAGCCCTTTGACTTGATCAACAAAACTAACTGTCACAAGAGAAGATACTTAATAAAAAAATATTACTTCAAACAAAAGATGGAAAAATTACATAATTGAATGCAAATATTATTAAACTTAAGAATGAGCTTAAGAAGTTGGTTGATTTAATTATGTTTAATAATAAAAAAAATGATATAGTTATGTTTAATAATAAAAAATGATTTAATTATGTTTAATAATATTTAAAATATTATAAAACCTCTAATCAAAAATTAACTTTCCCAAAGAAAAATATAAATCAAATACTTTTCACCCTAATTAATTCGTCGGACCGAAGGCCACGGCTTAACTAGGGTTATAACGAGACTTTATATCAAGGTTTTAACTACGGACGAAATTGAGTTTTCATCAGAGTTTCGTTATTAACTCTTGAACATGTCTGCGAAGAGCTTACTTTACAAATTCTTGGCACGTCACAGGTTCAATTCATCTCCAATTCCTAAAACCCTCAGCAGATCACAAACCTCCTGCTTTGCACTCAGTCCTAGTTGCAACAAGCCTTCAGTAGATCGATTCTTCAATACTCTTTTACCCCTCGATGGCTTTTGTGCACGAAGAACAGTATTTTCACCGCTACGAGAATCGGTCATTGGTCATTCAGCGCCATGGAATGTAAAGCAGGAGGGTTTTCATAGCTTAGGGGACCAGCGATTGCCAAAGCGAAGGCCCAGCGCAAAGCACCGCAAAAAACGAGCCGCCTTGAGACCGCCCGGTGAGTGTTAAACGTAACCAGTTTAAAAATTAAATATTTTCAATATTAGCCCTCATCCAGCGATTCATTTCTTAATCCAGTCAATTTTTTATATCTAAGTTCAGATTTCGCGTTTGATTTTGAACGATAAGTTACATTAAGAGCAACATAGCTGTTGAAAGGTTATCAAATGCAAAAGTAAAGAAGAAAATGATTGCTTGACATAAAATTTTACATACCGAGTAAGAAAAAATATTTCAACACCGAACGCGTTTTGCAGTTAATGCGCTAACGAATTTCTTAAAGAAAATTCTATTCAATAAACAGTCACTGATTGGGGCTCGCTCTTATTTAGGTTGCTTGAAAATAGTTCAATAGTGAATGCTTTTCGTTCTCACTATGGTTATGGATTAGTGGAAGCAAAATTTTATCCAATAGGCAGCGATTATATGCTCCAATATTGAATGTGTTTTGCAATATTTGTGGCTATAGATTTCTTGAAGGAATTTTTTGTTCAATACAGAGAAAAATAATCCAATAATTAATTTGTTTTGCGCTCGTTGCAATGATGGATTGCTTGAAAGGAAATTTTATTCAATAGACTAAGAAAGCTGAATGCTTTTTGCTCTCATTGTGGTTATGAATTGCTTTGAAAGAAAATTTTGTTCAATAGATTGAGGAAATAAATATTTCAATAGTGAATGCTTTTCGCTCTTATAGCAGTTATGATTTTTGTGAAAGAAAATTTCATCTAATAGAGAAGGGGTAAAATACTCAACTACTTATGCTCTCATTGCAGTTATGGATTGTTTGAAAGGAAAATGTGTTGCTTTTATTTCAGTTATGGGTTGCTTGAAAAATGTTTTATTCAATAGGCCACGGGTAAAATAATCCACAACACTAATGCTTTTTGCTCTTATGGCAATTAGATTTGTTTTAAAGTTTTAAACTTTAAAGTAAAAATTATTCAGCTAATTAATAAAAATAACTTTACATTGAATGCATTTCGCTCTTATTACAGTTATGAATGGTTTGAAAGAAAGCTTTTGTCAGTAGGCTAAGAGCATTTTCTGCTATTGATAAAATTAGGGCACGTTGATAAAATTAAGGTTTTCTTTGGTGTCTTGGATTGAAGGATGCAGGTCCATACCGCTGGATTATCTATAAGGAGGGAGAGCCTATCCCGCCTAGCCGGCCAAATGAGGGTAGTGTTCACAGAAGGAAGCATCGTAAACGCATGGAGCAGAGGGCTGCATTCAGATCGGTACATGTTCTAGTTTTTAGAAATTTTAAGTTTCAAAAAGGATCTAGATTTTTCTATTAGTTAAATTGTAATACTCACATTGCCATCAACTAAATATGAGGTGATGCACCATCTCTAAACTTGAGGGAGCTCACCATCTCTAAACACGAGGGAACATGCCTTACACTTTTGAAGCTGTGCCTTAGAGGTTTTTAATCTGCCAAGTATGCCATGGACTTGCACAGCGATTGGCTTTACCACAAAAAACCTAATACATAATCATGGTAATGTAACCTTACCACTAGAACATGGTTCTCTTGAAATTTTAGATTCTTCTTTTGATGGAATGCAATAAAGTGTATTTAATTACTATTTTTCTAAAATAATGTCAAATTAACCTCAATCTGTGTCCAAGTTCAGGATGAAGGGTCATGTTTCCAGGGATGGCAAAATATTTCTTATATCTTGGGTACGACAAGGGGGTGACTACTAAAAATGTATAAAATAATAGTTGAAAATTAAACTAAAAAACAACTTCAATAAATTGAAAATGCATATTATAAACAAATTGGTTACAATGAGTGATACAGTTATGTATTTGATCCCTAGCTGCAATATGTGATACAGTTTTGATATCCATATACAAATAAGACAGTCACAGTAGGGATTAAAGAGCAAGTTAATTATATATAACATTAGCCCAAACAGTAGGGACCAAAACATGCATATAAGAACACCACTGTAACCACAACTTGCAATAGAAACTTCTGGTATACAGTCAGGTTTGAAGTTACAAATCAATGCAGCAATAATTTTCCTTCAATTTGTTATATATTTGTATATCAGTCTAGGATTTGCAAATATCAACAGTCCTGGAAAAATATCAATAATCACTTACAGATCGCAGACATATACTTTACCTCTTGATGAACTCACCAAGGTATCCTTTTTGTTTTGGCTATGGTGATCTGAGTATTTGCTGACCTGCACCCTGGTATGTTACGATCTGAGTATGACCTGTGACCTGTCAATATGGCGATCTGTATATTTGCCTCGCAAGAGATGGTGCTGGTAGATAGTGTGATCTAGTTTGCAACTTGGTTATGCCTCTCCAACAGGGAAATGAGAGCGATGACTGTGATTGCCCTATAAAACGATGGTGGTCATTACTCCTTTGCTGAATCTACCATGCTGGAAATACCTCAACTTGTACAGTATACCTGCTTTGAGGTGCGATGTCATTAACCTGGCAGCGTTAGGATATCCACTTCTAGATGCAGGGTGTATGATGGATCATTAAATCCTTTCCCAAATTGGTACATCTCTCAAACAATAGCTTGAAACGACCTGGACAGACCTGAATAAATCCACTGATCGGTGCAACTGCAATTCCTATCTAGAATTGTCAAGAAAGAGGGTAGGGTTTGGTGTCCTAACCTCAGGATTTCGCAGTTAAGGGGTTTTGTCCTCAATTATGGAAGCTTCGGATCAGAACCAATAATGTAAAAATAAGGATATACATATATATATATATATATACACACATACATACATATACATGCGTATATGTATGTATCGACACACACACATATAATTATATGCATACACACACACACACTCACACACATATATAAATATATGCATACACACACACACTCACACACACATATATATATGTATATGTACACACACATATAATTATATATGTGTAGGTGTGTGTGTATACAGATACATATGTGCATGTGTGTATACACATGCATATATGTGTGTGTATACATATATATATATGTGTGTGTGTATAGTGTTTAAAAACACCTTTTTTAAGGGTGTTGGAGGTTGGCTAGGAAAGAAGGGACATGACAGTCCTCTCTTCCCCAAATCACTTGCCCTCAAAAAATTTTCAGACTTTGATGCTCAAATATCTCCACTCCTTCCTATGTGGCATCCTTGAGTGGGAGATTTTTCCATTTCAGCAAGTACTTAGGGATGACCTTGTTCTTTAGTCTCTTCTCCTTCATGTTGATGATAGCTTCGGGCTCCAAAATCAATTTTCCTTCATCATCAAGTGGTGGCAGCTCTAAAGTGGGTGTGGCATGTTGTCCAAGAGTCTTCTTAAGAGATGACACATGAAAGACATTGAATTCTGCTGTTTTCCAGAAGTTCCAACTCATATGCAACCTCACCTATCCTCTATATGATCTTATAAGGTCCATAAAATTGTGGCTCTTTTCCGCACCACTCCCCTTGAGGGATGATTGCCTATAAGGTTGTAACCTCAAAAAAACCATGTCTCCCACCTCAAATGTTTTCTCCAACTAGTGATGATCAACATACTTTTTTTGTTGATTTTGGGCATGCTGTAGGTTCTCCTTGAGTGCATTCAAAATATCTAGACTTGGCTGTACCAAATCTCTAGCTCCAAGAACTCTACTATTTGAAAGAATCAAATCCATGATTGAAGTTGCATTATAACCATAGAGTACCTTGAAAAGAGTCATACCTATATACATGTGATGAGTAGAATTGTAGCAATACTCTCCAATGTGAAGCCACTTTACCCATGCTGTTTGCTGTCCCGTAGCATAATTCCTCAAATATCCTTCTATCCCCTTGTTTACAATCTTTCTTTGCCCTTTTGTTCGAGGATGATAACTAGAACGTGGAGTCAACTCTGTACATGTCAATCAAAAAAGTTCTTGCCAAAACAAACTAATGAATTGTTGTTCTTGTTGCTCACAATAGTCTGTGACAGCTCATATAGTCTAAATACCTCTCTAAATAGAATCAGCCACTTGTGGAGCCTTGTATTCTGAAAATACAACATAAAAGTGAGTGTGAGTCTATCCACTACCATAAAGATGCAATCCTTACCTTGTACTTGTGGAAGACCCATGATAAAATCTATGAAGATGCTCTCCCATTTTTGATTTGGAATGGGTAAAGGCTGCAACAAATCAGCTAGAAATACATGTTCTACTTTGGAGTCAACTCTGTACATGTCAATCAAAAAATTTCTTGCCAAAACAAACTAATGAATCTGCTGTTCTTGTTTCTCACAATATTTTTTGGAAACTCATATAGTCTAAATACTTCTCTAAAAACAAATCAACCCTTGTGGAACCTTGTATTCTAAAAATACAACATAAAAATGAGCATACTTAGTGAGTCTATTCACTACCACAAAGATGAAATCCTTACCTTGTACTTTCGGAAAACCCATGATAAAATCTATGGAGATGCTTTTCCATTTCTGATTTGGAATGGGTAAAGGCTGCAACAAACCATCTGGAAATACATGTTCTACTTTGTTCTGTTGACAAGCCAAACACTCCCTAACATGCTTCAAAACATCACCGTTGAGTTCCTTCCATGAAAAACACTTCCTTATTTGTTTGTATGTCTTGTAGTATTTCTGTTGACAAGCCAAACACTCCCTAACATGCTGTCAAGATTCTCTCCTTCATTTTTGATTTTGGGACAAGATACACCCAATCCTTATAAAGGATGAGCTCATCAACTACCTAGTACCTGTCATCTTGTAGCTTGCCATCTAAAATATCAATATCAAATGTGTTCTCGACATATTTGGATATAATAGAAACTTTTCAATCAACAGATATATCAATCATGGAACACAAATAAGATTTCCTAGATAATGCATTAGTCACAATATTATTCTTCCCTTTAACATACACAATGTCAAAATCACAGGCCTATAGCTTATTTACCCACTTTTGCTATCTATTATTCAAATCTTTTTGATTGAGGAAGAATTTAAACTAATATGATCTGTTTTCATCTCAAATTTCCCACAAACCAAATATTGCCTGAACTTGGCTAGTGCATGCATGATGGCTATCATTTGCTTGTCATAGATAGAAAAACTATTTTGTGACTGCTTGAGCTTCCTACTCTCAAATGCTATTGGGTGTTTGTTTTGCTTCAAAATTGCTCCAATCCCCACTCCTGAAGCATCACACTCCAAAACAAAAGAGAGTGAAAAAATTGGAATATCCAAAAGAGGAGATGAATTCATTACCTCTTTAAGTTTATTGAAAGCTCTTAGTGCTGACCTTCTCTAAGAGAAGGTTCCCTTCTTCATCAAATGTGTCGATGGGGCCGATAACCATGAAAACCCTTTGATGAACTTTCTATAATAGTTGCATAGACCAGAAAAACCTCTCAAGTGTGTTATATTATTAGGTGGAGGCCAATCCGCAATTACCTTAATCTTCTCATCATCCATGCTAACCCTTTGGGCACTAATGCCCCATATATAATATCTTAGTCAAACCAAACTCATGTTTTGATGCCTTAGCAAAGAATAACTTCTGCTCTAGAGTACCAAGCCCTCATCCATCTACCTCAAATGATCTTCCCATGTCTTATTATAAATCAAGATGTCATCAGGGAAAATTGGAACAAATTTCCTCCATTGTTTGATGAGTATTTGGTTCATGCAAGATTGAAATGTGGCAGGTGCATTAGTCAATCCAAATGGCATGACCAAGAACTCATAATACCCATAATGACACGTGAAAGCTGTTTTATGCACATCCTCTTCTCTTACCCTTATTTGATTATACCTTGAGCTTAGATCAATATTGGAGAAGTACACTACATCATGAAGCTCATCTATCAACTCATCAATCTTGGGAATTAGGTAGCAATTCTTGATAGTATTCTTTTTGAGGGCTCTACAATCGATGCACATCATCATAGTACCATGCTTTTTCTTGACCAACACCCATGCTTTTTTTTGAGCAACACCATGGAGGAAGCAAATGGACTAGAACTACGTCGTATGTGTCCCATATACAACAACTCCTTGATCGCCTTCTCAATCTCCTTTTGCCTCCTAAGATGATGATAAGGTGTAGTAATGTTTGGTTTTGCTCCTTCCTCTAGCTCAATCACATGTTGAAAACCTTTATTCGGTGGTAATCCTGAAGGAATATAGCTAAACACCTTGCTATGCTTATCCAAGATGGATTGGATGTCAACATGATAAGATCTCCCATCCTTGGAGCCCTCTCCATCCTTTTTGTTGAAACAATCTTGGGAGCCCCATTAGATAGGCCTCGAAGAACCACCTCCTTTCCTTCAGATTAGAATCTCAACTCCAAAGTTTGATAGTTTTGTGTAAAATTGTCAAGTGAATACAACCATTGCACACCCAAAACCAAATCACCTATGCTAACCACATAAAAATTATCTCGTATTTTGTGCCTCCCTAGGGTGATCTAAAGATGTCGAATCCTTTTGTTGCATGGAATAGTAAAGCCATCAGCCATTGTAACATTAAATCCCTCAAATCATTTGTCCTCAATCCCATCCTAGTCACCAGACTCTCATTGATGAAGTTTCGGGTAGCCACACTATCAATCAAGACTATCACTCTATCTCTATAAGACTCCTTTGACTTGAAAAGGATGATAGCTAGGTGCCCTTGAAAGTGTAGCAAGTGTGCTTCCTGATGACTCTTCGCCTTCCTTGCTCTCATGTACCACCTCATCAACTACATCTTCAGGCTTGGGTTTCTCTACATTTGATTCCTCATCAGACATCACCTTTATGTAGTGTACCTATCCCTTTCCCAAGCATTTGTGCCCTAGATCCCATGGCTCTCTACAAGAAAAGCATATGTCCTTTTTCCTTCGAAGTTCATTTTGGATTCTTCCATCTTGCTTGGCTTAGGAGATAGTGTCTTAGGTTGAGGGAAAACCTTATGAAAGGGTTTCTTATGCTGGCTTGATGGTGCACCATTAGTGTAGAACTTGTTCTTAGTCATTGAATCCTTCAAATTTAGTGCTCTTTTGTGGTATCTTGTAGGGATATGGGGTCAAAATCCTTGACTAAACCTCTAAATTGCTTAGTTAGTCCCTCTACAAATAAGACAATGAGCCTCCTCTGTCACATTTGGAACCATAACTAATACTCGTTGGAATCTTGCTACATACTCATCCACTATGCCATGATGTCTCAATTGGGCAACTCTTGAAGTTGAAGTGTATCTTGAGGTCCTTCCTATCAAATCTATCCATAAGTTGCTGTGTAAAATCAACATAGGTGGCAATGTGACTATGTCCTTGGGTGATCATTTCGTGATGCCACCACTCATGTGCTATACCCTCCAAATGAAGAATTACAAATTTGATGGCTTCCTCTTCCAATATAGGGTTGAATGAAAGATAGGTATCCAAGTTTTGGACCCAAGCTCATATAGTACTTTTTCTTGGTTCATCAAAAGGAGGAAGTGCTAACTTCTGCTGCAAATCTCTATGAGGCTGTTGTGTAGGTCTTCTATCCACTCTTGGTCCACTCGTACATCTGAAATTGCAATAATTTGCAAGTGTAATTTGATTTCTGATGTTTGGATCAAGGTCCCCGTACTCATCCATTCAAGCATTGATGTCATTTCTTTTACTTCAGGTGAAGCCTCTTCCTTGGGTAAAAAGGTGGGTTTGAAAGGTCCACCTACTGATCTAGTTGAAACCCTGCTATGATTGTTTGGACCATCTGAGTTACTCCCTTCACCAATGATTTTTTGTGTGGGTTTGGTGGTGTTTAGAGCAGTATTCATTTGGATGAGTAACTGGTTTGTCTGCTTCTGTTTTAGGATAAAAGCATCTAGTTTGTTTCCCTGATCTGCCATTTTTCCTTACCTTGGCACCTACTCCAACACTGATCTCTGTTTGTACAGCTGCCAGTCTCCTTTTTTCCCTTTCTAGAGCTCTCAAATCTCTTTGGCTTAATTGCATACATTCAAAATTCTCATCCACAGGCTGGCAGGTCTACTGCTCTGATACTAAGCTAATTAACTTCTTAGGCTTATTAACTTCTCCATCATTGAGGTCCATTGAGACAAATAATTTCTTACTGGGTGGAGGAATTAGAGTCACTTTCTTTTGGAGGGGACATCTCTATATCTATTTTCTTCAAAGAAGCTTCAAAGTTAGGAATTTTAGACTGTTTTGGTGCAATATTGTTTTCAGGGGTAATATTAGCCTTAGGTTGCTCTAGGAGGGGGTACTCCCTCTTTACATGGCCATCCATTTTACACAAAAAGAAAGATGGTAACCCTCCCAGCTTTTTAATGTTACATTGGGATATTTTTTCCCATTTGGTAACACAAAATATCAGGGAACGCAATGTAAGAATTAAACGACATTACCACTTAGCATTCATATGGGCCAAGGTAAATTTAGTTTCTTCTACTTGAAGAACTTCCCTAAGGGGTTTTAGAGCAAACTTGGGGAGATACCAAAGCTGAGGAGGCACATTAGCAAGTTGCACCCATTTAGGTTCAAACTTTACAACAATTTATTGTGATTCAATGTAAGGGTTCCATGATAAGGCCTTATAAATCAATCTTCCCACATTCCAGAATTTCGTTTTTAAGACAATTTTGCATGCTAAACATTTTGAAATTGTTCATAAACAAGTTAGTGTGAATTATTCTACAAAATGAGATATAAATGCTCGATTTTTTTCCCACAAAGAGGCCACCCAATCATCAAACAACTTCCTGGAAGGGAGGGTCTCTTTCTTTAAACAAGCAAAGTAAACAGCATTACTTCATAGCCAATCTTCTTTTGTAACCACATTTTTCATATCATCATTCATAGAGATAACCATGACTTTCATGGGGGAGTGAGGAGGCTTCCTCTATCCCTCTCCTTTTGTGGGTATGTGACTTTTGAATAGGTAGTTGTTTTCTTGTCCATTCTAACACCTTGCAGAGAATAAATTAGTTTCTGGAACTAAATTCAGCCCCTTATGTTTGCCTCTATGAAAGATTTCTTAAACACCTTGTTAGGAGGATTGACTTTCCTTTTCAGAACATAACTATTTGTGATTCTTTCACCATTTTTAAGATCCTCAATATTTTTTTAATTTTCATACTCATGTGCCATTCAATGACCAACCGAGAGCTGATTTCACTGCACCCATAAAAAATTACCTTCCTCGAGAGTATTAATATCAAGGTAGCTAGAAAACCCAACTAACAGCCAAAATGAACAGTGCTTGTGGACTTGTGACATGCGTGAACAACATAAACAAAATATAAGAACAACAATAAATGCCCAACCCAAAAATATGGCAGAAGCTTGAGAACATATATATTTGAAAGAAAGCAGGTATGGCTAAAAAATTCATATGGTAGTAGTTTTATTCACACCAAAATACAAAATGTTCAAATTAAAAAACTAGAAGAAAGTGCACAAAGATGACAAAGGGAGCAAAGGCTACTAAACCAAATGCAATTGAATTTAATGAAGGAGAAGAGCTCAGGGGACAGCAAACGAAGATGACTTTTCATCTTCCTCAACCAGCACCAGAGCTCTCCTCAACCTATTCTTCTCCAGGAAATCTTCAATATTTCCAGAATCTGCAATATTAAAAAGTAAAATTGTGCTATATAGCATTTAGTAAGAAGAGAGGGTGTTTTTAATCAACCTTGTAATTAAAGTTGGTTGGTCATCACTCTCACTTTATGCACTCACACTTCAGCGTTTCATTTTTCTAGTTGAATGAAGAATATATCTCAAGCAGCCTTTCTCTTTCCATTTTCTGATTTTTCCTCACATCTTTGTTTGATTTTCATGGAGTAAGGGTTTTGGGTCAGTGTGTGTGGAATTCAGAAGACAAGGCAGAGGTATAAGAGAGGAATTGTATGGTCATTTGCTCACAGAATAGAGATGCAATTAATATCTAAAACCCTATATTTCTGATGAAGGAGAAACCAACATGAATTGCAAGGCATTTTTATGGGGTTTGGAGGTAGAATGTTTAGTTTCTAAATTTAGTGTTTGTTTGTATAGTTCCCAAGGATAGATTCTGCATGGGATTGTACAATCAAAATTTGTAAAAATTTAGTCTTGATTATATTTTGTAGTTTTTAGGTTTTTGGGTATTTGGCAAGAATTTTGTGGCAGTTTTGAGCAATTATGGCTGCATAGGACAACAAAACTCTCTGCGCAAATTAGTGAGTTTTATTTCCAGTATTTTTTTTCTAGATTTGATAAATTTCTATCATACAAATGCTTATTAGAAGTTTATGGTATTCTAGTCCCGATTTATTTTGATACTTGGTAGCTATTATTGATTATGGCAATGGCAAATTTGAATAACCTGATGGTGTCTGACTTCCAGAGGTTCAATGATCAAATTTTACCATTGAAAAAAGAGAATGATGAGCATATTAGTGTAAAGGGTGTTGGATGGAGTCTTCAATGAGGAATTGCCTATGAATCAAGTAGAAGAGAGTGCATTAAATTGAAACAAATTTATAGGAGGATCAAGGTGATATTTTCACAACGCTAACACATAGGAAACAAATTTATAATATAAAAAGTAACACTATTCGTTATAAAGTTAAATCAAAGGTTAGTTGACATTAAATTGGTCCTTTGTTCCACTTTGTATATTCACCTTTTTCATATTATGGTTGAATGTAAGGATATAGTTTGCCTCTCTTATGAATGCATGTAACTAGGAACTTTGAACATGTTTGCTGGCTCTAGATTCTCTCTAGTCTGAGCTTCTGTCTTTTGAGAAGTTTGTCTTCAGCTTGAATTGAGAAGTTATCCTGGATTTGAATTCCATTAGCTAGCTCTTTATAGTGTTCTCTACAGTGTTTTAGCTGGATCAGCAAGTTTTAGCAGTTTTTTGGCCAAGCTTAGGGTATTTTCCTCAAGATCTGGCCATATTTTTCCTATCTTTGTGGTTATATGGATAATGTTTGACATCTCATCAATTGGGCTCCATGGAGGCTGAAGCTGAAAGGATTTATAGGCTTTCTTGAAAGATGTATATTTCTATGAGTGTCTTTGAATCATTGGCCTTTGATCTTCCACATCTACTATTAAAATTTGGTTTATCTCTCAACATTTCTTAAAGATTGTGGATAACATAATCATGTAGCCTAAGTTGCCAAATCGGGTATGGGTATAGGTTACGGTATATTGGTATGACAAAATTTTGGGGGAGGTTTGGGTACGTTCATACAAAAAACTATAAAAATTATAAATAATTATATATACATTATTAATATATAATATTTATTATATACAATATTAATAATTAACTATTAAACTTAATAAATAACCAATTTAATAGTAATTAATATAATTTAATATAAATAATATATATTTAACAAATATTTTATATACTAATAAATTAAATTTAATAAACAATAATCTTCATTAATAATAATTGTTAAAAATCATATTAAATTTAATAAAATTCTAATAATTATAAACGATATCAAATAAATTCTACTAAAGCCCTCTAAATATTTTCTTTTGTTTCCCGATCCCTCACTAGCGAATAACTTATTATTACTTCTCATGTAATAAATTTCCTTCGAATAAATTTCCTAATAAAGCCTAGTATTTTAGGTTGAATTATGCAGTTGAAATATATTTCCTTCGGGGAAGAGTCCTGCTTCTCTTCCCTCACTCAAAGCTTTTACGAATTGGAAAGGCAGAGAATTATGCTGCTTCTCCCACTCGAGACCAGATGAGAATAGATATCCGACAGTGAGTAAAGTGACGCAACAATGCTAAGGGAAGAAAAAAATCCTTCAAGATTCATGTTTGCAAATGAAATGCTTAGGAATCGGTTTTGAATCGCCTTTTGTCGCTAGGATCGGTCAGATTTGACATGCAAAACTAAAAAACGTTTCGAGCAAGAAAAATTCGTACCTAGGTCGAATCCATAAGTGGTTCGAACTAGGATCCAATTCTGAGACGTTTTATACCCGAAATCGGCCTATATGTGTAACGATTCAGTAACATAGCATGTAGCTTGCCTATCTTAACATCATTCATCACATGGTTTGAGTATTTGTCGTGGTCATTTAAAAGGCTGTTCTCTGCCATATCTTGTGAAAGGTGTGCCAGTTTTGCTGTCTTTAAGAGGCAGAAAATGAGTAGTAGTTTATTTTCAGATGTTCCATTTAATATGAAAATTGAGGGTGTTGTCATTGCTTATATTGAGATTTAGAAGTTCTATTTCCTCTTTCTTTTGTTATCCTAAAGAGTGATGGCTAGCTTATTACCTCTAGGAGGTAGACTATGAGCACTTCAGGGGCCGCCAAGTCTGCTAGGATGATCATTTTTCCTATCACTCTTTTACTAGTATCAAGATTATTAATTGCGATGTCCACCATTCCAAGCTATCCATTCTAGGTCTACTCAATGTCAAGCACTCTCTCTTGTCATAGCAACCTAGGCCACAATTAAAAACATGTATCATTAGTGTTATTCTTGTCTCTAGAGATTCATTGGCCTTAGATGTTTGGAAAGATGGTAGGAGCATTCTTGTATGAGCATTATGAGATCATGAGTGGGACCTTTCATAGTGAATGATGATTTTACCAGCACTTTTGCTACACATTATGATGTGGTACCCTTTGCTTTTAGATTTGATTTTGATGTTTGTTTATGTAAATCTTTAGATAGTGCATCTCTATATGGTGCCACTTTTCATGGGCAAAGAAAATATCTTTGTTTTGTAATGTTTGGGAGAATGCAAATATAAGGAGATGCAAGGTTGTGGTCATCTTGTTCCAACAATCAATAATGATTCTTTGCACCCTTTTGAAAAATGCTTTTGTGGGGTCATTCTCCTTCATTGCTATTGCGACATTTATTTATTTTTATCAAGGATTCCATTCCATTACATATTTCTCCTAAACATGCCTATCTATATCAACAAACCTGATGATATTCATGACGGGCTTAGTGAAACTCAAAATGTAATCTACATGGCCTCACTATTCATCATCTAAGATGAATGATTTGACCTTTTTGGACCTTTGTGAATTTGCTAGCCTCCACATAGTTCAAAGGTTTGCTGATGACTATGGTGTGCAATGCCTCCTGCACTTGCAAAAGTTGTTTCAAGATGATTGTGTGTGATGCAATTGAGTCTCAACAACCTAATGTAGTGTAAAAAATAATAAATTAAAAGGTTATTGCAAACTTAATGTAATATAAAAAAATATTGAAATTTCATAAACTTACCTTCAACAACACCAACTTGGAGAAGGATTTGAAGATGCCTTGTGACATATGATGGTTTGTTTGAAGATCTGAATCTCTTCACACTTGGTGTGTGTTTCTTTCACCCATTCAATCTTTGTGTGAATCTTCTTCATCGTGAAGTTGAGGGAGTGGATGGTACATGGTGTCCACAAAATGTGCCATATTTTGTCTCAACCAATAAACCTATCGTCTTGCAATTTTTAGCAATTTTTGTTATACTTATGAATTGTTTACAATATTTTCAGCATGCATAATCTTTGTCGACTCTATGAAGATTTTGGCAATGAAGTTTGCATTCTTCACTTGCTCCTCACAATCAACCACTTTCAAAAACATTGCCTCTTTAGGGTGCACACCAATGGCATAAATTAAAGATTGTTTTTAAAAATCTTTCCATCTATTTGAAACAATGGACACTCCTATTTCAGCCCATGAATAATCGATTGGCTGTAGTGATGTCTCTACAAAATGTTTTTCTTTTGCTAATAAGGTGGTGCACACCTTTTTATACCTATGACTTGTGTAGTTTGATGGTGTTTGATTGATTGCCGTTACCATTTCTTTCCACTATGGTGATTTCAGTAGGTTGAAAGGAAGTCTATTGGCAGAACACAACATGCAATGTCCCTTGCCTCATTAGGGAATGTCTTATCCAACATGCCTCATTTTTGGGAAAATAAGTGATTGTCTTCTTGTGAAGAGGGTGTAGGTGGCTTGTGTGATTCTTTCTTTGCTAAAGGACGAGATCTTAATTTTTCTCACATATAATATAAGCTTCTTCTTGTTCTTTGATAAATGAGAGTAATTTTTCCTTTGGCAACCTCTTTTGAGTGGCCCTTGACAAACTAAAATTCCATGGCTAGTCATTGGACATAGGTAAGCTTTCACTTGATTATATGAGCTTTTGTACTCATTGTGGCACTGACTACAATGCCAAAGAAAACCCCCACCTTTAGGCAGCTGCTCAATCATCATATTATTTTGCCATGTAGGTGATGCGTGATCATATTTGAATGGCCTATATGTCCTCAGGTCTACTAAATTAAAACTAGTAGCCTTTCTGTATGGATTCTTTTTTTTTAATAAAAGGGGTAAAAATTTTACTAAGCCAAAAAGCAGTACAAAGCAAAGGAGAACAAAAGACCCATCAAGGGCCAAGAACCCAAACCAGAGTAATCAAGACACTCCCAAGAAACATCTCATATTTTCCATAACAAGATCTTCCAGAACTCGGGAAAGATCTTCAGGAAGGCTTCCCCAGTCTTCCACATTCCAAGTCCCCATCCGCTCAGAGGCCCATTTAGCCAAGCCATTAGCCACTTTATTCCATTCCCGCGCGATATGACAAAAAGTGATAGAATCCAAAACCTCACTTAGAGAAATGATTTGCTTGACCACAACAGGCAACTGCCAATTCACATCATCTAAACGACGTTTATTTAGCAAGTCAATCACAACCCAAGAATCCGACTCACAAATAATCCTTCTCCAACCACGAGCACAAGCCCGTTCTAGCGCCAAAAGAATAGATAAGGCCTCCATAAAGTTGTTGGTTTGCTAGCTTCTGTACATCGAAAAGAAGAACTCCACCACCCTTGAGCTATCCTTGCCAATGCCACCAACCTCAACATGCCCAGGATTACCTCTAGAAGACCCATCAGTGTTGATTTTCAAGACTCCAAGAGGAGGGGGTTTCCAATGACCATCTCTCGGGATCTTCCCTTTGCCGCATAGACCCTGCCCAGGCAAGGGGCCACTCCTATCACCAACAAGAAGCCCCAAAGTCTGGACAACATCGAAATCTCTAGGATCCATCGAAACAGACTAATCACATTTAGCTGCCAGAGTCTCTTGGATAACCCCCAAGCTTCTCAACCATAGTTGTACCACCAAAACCTTCTTATCCAAAAAGATCCTACGGTTGTGTTCCAACCAAATATGCCAAATAATTAAACTAGGACCAATTTGCCAAGCAATTTGAAGGAAAGAAGTTCTAACTGGAGAGTGTCCCAACCCATACCAGAAGTCAACCAAAGAGGAGACATGCTTGCACAACTAGTTCCAGACTCCCCACTAGAAGTGCCAAATCAATCTAGTAAAGGGGCACTGAAAAAATAGATGAGAAGTACACTCTTCATTACTAGCGGACATGACACACATAGAGGGGTCCTAAAATCCCTACTTCCCAAGATTCTCCCAGGTGAGGCATTTGTTCTGAACCACCAGCCAAGAAAATAAATTGCACTTAGGCCAAGAGAATCTATTCCAAACCTGTTTCCACCTAGGGACCCCCAAACACTCAAAAGCCTGCTTGTCCAACACCAGAAAACTGGAGGCAATGGATAATTTGTCTTTTGGGTCAAGACCCCAGGCTAGAGCGTACCGCCCCAAAAGAGAATTGCAAACTCGTCTAGTTAGAATAGAAGCCAACTCTTGCCGATCCTCCAAAGAACTCCCTAGAGGCCATTCATGTGGATCCTTCCAGGGAAAACTTTAAGAAACCCCCCCCCCTCGGCGTAGGTGTAAAATCTTGGCGAATCCGGTATACTTCCCGTTGAAAAATATTAATTCTATTGGCGATTTTTTTCGTTTTACGAGAAAAAAAAATCCCAATTGGCGAATCTTTTATAATCCTTGTAATTTCGTGGAAAATCTTGGCGAATTGCAATTTTTTTTAATAGAATAAAATAGTTTTCATTGGCGAATAAAACCGTTTTTCAAACCAGAATTGTTTTTCCATTGGCGATTAAAACCTTTTTTCAAAGGAAAAAATATATTTTCATTGGCGAATTAAAAAGAATCTCAAAATAGTAAAAAAATCTATTGGCAAAATAAACAGATATGCCAATGAAAAATCATAGGGGCCGTTCGTTGAATGTTCGATGGACGACTGTAGTTGCATTCCGGAAGTAAATCTCTGAAGCACTAAACTTGCGATTCGAAACCTCCGGAATAACACTATAACCGTTAGATGCGGACATGTGGTGAGATCAAGGCTCATCGCTCATCACTCATTTTGTCTTTTCAATGCCTCGACATTTGAAATTCTCATTCTTTTTGAAAAAAGTGTGGTTGACAGGTTGTCGTACTGCTAGTGCAGGCAGTGGCGGCGATTAATGCCATATGTGATATGAACATCCGAAGCAATTTCTTGGACAACTCATAGCTTTAATGAAACAAGATTTGTAATGATTTCATATCGTTTGAACTTTGAGTGATTTTGACAGCTTGTCAGCTTGAGGTACAGTTCAAGTTGGCACGTAGCACTAGCCACTAGCTAGACGTCAATCAAATTAAACATTTTAATTATACAGGCTGGTAGCGGCACTGGTGGCCCATAAATAGGGATAGTGATTCAGTGAGTAGTAGATAGTGCCATAAGGGTTTTTATTTTCTAGGGTTAATAAGGATTCACAAAGAAGATGATGCAGTATTGGGGATACTGTAAATTCTCCTACCTACAGTAAAAGAAGAATTTCCTTCAAGTTCAGAATGGGTGGAATTGGAAAGAAGTTGATTTGGTTAACCTAAATTTTTAGACCGGTTTTGAACTAGGATGAGGAGCTCTGATGGAGATAAGTGCTATCCAAATGCATCGAGGCTGCAGGTAAAAGATGGGAGCAAATTTGCTTCTCTTCTTGTATTCTAACAGCTCCCATTTTCCTAGCATGGCTCTGGTTCTCAAAGGGGATAATTACATTTTGTATATTCACAACTCCTATTTCCCCAGGACTGATTGGAAGTTGGAACCCCCTTTCCCCAGCATGGTTGGCAAATCCACCAGTAGAAGCTTGGAATCGTGAGTTTATTTTTAGAGCCACATTTATTTTTAGAGAAAGATGTGTAGTAAGTTTTCAGCAGCAAAGCTTGGAAATTGGAATCAATTTGTAATCCATTGTAACGAGCAACAACTTGGAATAAATGATTAAATTTTGTCTATGTAAAGTACTAAAGTGACACATTGACATATGTTATTTATACAAAACAGGAGCTACAGTGCTACTCGTATGTAAAAAGATATTTAATAATGACATTGAAATTCAGTTGCAAACTTGCAATAAAATAAATTGTTGTGTTGTGTTATTCTTGATTCCTTGAATCTTCGTTATTCATTTACGTTTAAGAGTAAAGAGTTGTTTTCTCATTTATGAGTTCGGATTTCGGAACTTTAGTGTCTATTAATAATTTAATATATTCAAATCAGTTTTTTTTTTTTGAGAAATTAAGTAATATACTCTATGCAATATGCACTTGAGAATTCATGGTTATATCGGGCCATCGGGGGAATGCAATCATTCGTTCCACCGATGTTTATATGTTACAACGATGTGCTTACTTTTGTTGATTCTATCGGTATATCGGGGACTCGGAGCGCACCTTATGAGTTATGAGTCTTCGCCTTCGGGCCATCGACGGGGCTGTGATGGGGGTTCCACCGATAAAGCATTGTTAGGCCGATGCCTATGGTATTGACTTTAAAACACGTGTCATGTTAATTTTTTTAAGTTAATATCATAAATTAGTAAATTACTCAAGTTTCAAGTTCAACCGTTGAATGAACATTTGATGTATGGTTGCAGTTACATTCCGTAATGAAATGAACAGAGCGATGGGCTTCCCAACTTAAACCTCTGGAATCACCCTATAACCGTTAGATTTAGAAAGATCAACGGTTAAGATTAAGAATTTCCAACTTGTAGAGTCTAGACCTAAGACGTGTCATTCACTTTAATGTTCCAATTTTGAGAAACAAAGCATTTAAAGCACTTTGTAGTTTGTACTGCTAAGTGTCAACTGTCAAGTGATTAGTGTTTATTTTTAAACTTTAAAGTTAATATTATGAGTTATGAGTCTTCGCCTTCGGGCCATCGGCGGGGCTGTGATGGGGGTTCCACCGATAAAGCATTGTTAGGCCGATGCCTATGGTATTGACTTTAAACACATGTGTCATGTTAATTTTTTTAAGTTAATATCATAAATTAGTAAATTACTCAAGTTTAAAGTTCAACCGTTGGATGAACATTTGATGTATGGTTGTAGTTACATTCCGTAATGAAATGAACAGAGCGATGGGCTTCCCAACTTAAACCTCCGGAATTACCCTATATCCGTTAGATTCAGAAAGATTATCTTGAAAAATTAGAAAACAATGATAATTATTAGTGATAAATATAAAAATCTACTGTTATAATTAACAATTAACAAAAGTTTCTAAAATCGTATTAAAAATAAATCTTGTTAAATATATTCTAAAAATTAAAAATAATTATGTTTTATTTTGAAAATATTCTAAATTAATATATATTTTTATAATAATATTTTAAATCATATATATTAATATAAAAAATGATAGCTATTATAAAAAAGTCAAAAGTTTCTAAATTCATATTAAAAATATTCAAAAAAGTTATATTCTATTTTCTTTTTATAATAAAAATTATAAAATGATATATATTATAAATTAAAATGCTATATAATAATTTTTTACGGTTTAATAAAAATATAGCAAGTCATACTATACGGTCTAATAAATTTTATAGCTATAATATATGGTCTAAAATTGAAAAAATGGTCAAATATTTAATAGACCATCAAATTCCAAGCCTGCTGTCAACTGTCAAGTGATTAATGTTTATTTTTAAAGTTAATATCATTAATTACTCAAGTTTTAACCATTGGATGAACATTTGATGTATGGTTGTAGTTGCATTCCGTAATGACATGCATAGAGCGATGGGCTTCCCAACTTAAACCTCCAGAATCACCCTATAACCGTTAGATTTAAAAAGATCAACAGTGAAGAATTTGAAACTTGTATACCTAAGACGTGTCATTCATTTTAATATTCCAATTTCGAGAAACAAAGCATTTAAAGCACTTTGTACTGCTAAGTGTCAACTGTCAAGTGATTAATGTTTATTTTTAAAGTTAATATCATTAATTACTCAAGTTTCAACCATTGGATGAACATTTGATGTATGGTTGTAGTTGCATTCCGTAATGACATGCACAGAGCGATGGGCTTCCCAACTTAAACCTCCGGAATCACCTTATAACCGTTAGATTTAAAAAGATCAACGGTGAAGAATTTGCAACTTGTAGTCTTGTAGACCTAACTCCTAAGATGTGTCATTCACTTTAACATTCCAATTACGAGAAAAAAAACATTTAAAACACTTTGCACTTTGAAATTATACAATGATTTTTAAAGTCTTCAATCTTCAGATTGCTCATTGCAGTGCACCACCTTGTTTTGGATTCCACAGTTCCACTTCCAACAACGCCATTCCAGTTTTTAAGCGTCGGGACTCATAATTTGGGTAAGTGAAAGAATTCCTGCGGCTAGATTTCAACTTTCATCGTTTGACATTTCTTAAAATTTTATTTTGTCAAAGTTTGAAGTTTAGTTTTAGACTTTAGAGACTCAAGAATTCATTAAAATTAAGGAGGACTAATAGGTTTTACTTATTAGGGAATTCAAATTACACAACTTTACATTTGTACAAGCATGTCTACCACTAGTACCACTACAACAATGTCCGATAAAAAAATGCATTATGCAGAATTGCTTAAAACCCCAGGTTTCACTGATGGGTACCATGATATTTATGATCCTGAAATCTATGGTAGGCCTACCTCAGAACTTAGATTTTCATTTCAGAATAAGGCTGCAAAGCAAACAGAAGTTGATAGTATCAGTGCACCGTGGGTAACTGGATTAGGGCGCATGATGTTACATGAAGTTTTCCCTTGCCCAAAATTTATCATGGTCTGTGCTGAAAATTATGATGATAAGAAAAGAGCAATTGTTAATAAAGATAACCAAGAAGAATTGTTATCCATTAATGCAGAAGAACTTGGAAAAGTGTTGGGGTTTACAACCGAAGAATTTGGAAACCACCACATTGACTTAGAAAAGCTTGCTAGTGATTATGAAGTAGTGCAAGAAAGGCTGAAAAATGATTTCTTAAATCAAATAGTTAAGGATAGAAACAAATTGAAAGGTGATCATAAGCCTCCTTATAATCTGGATTTTTTTAAACTATGGGTTCAGGATACTATTTCCATGCTTGCATTTTGCCTTGGTCTGGATAGCAATTTGGAAGTGGGTGCAAGCCTCCTTGAAATGGTATATAATATCCATTATACTAAAGAACATGTCAAATATAATTATACACAACACATTGTAGAATCCATGCATAAACAATTTTTAATGATTAAAGCAGGTTCCACGAAGACATTTAGGTTCACAACCTACTTGTGCTATCTTTTTCTATTCAAATTTAGAGGAATGTTTCAGACCAACAAGCTTCAGATTCAACCCTACAGTAATGCGGAGGAAAAAAAAATGGCTCTAGTATATGAATGGACCAATGAGATAAGGATGCACGATTCTCGAAGGAACTACAGTAATTTTGTAGACTACTTTTTGGCTCCATTGCATCAAGTAATTACAAATAATCCAATGCCTAAATTGCTTATGTCATGTAGAAATTGCATGCAACTAGGAAAAGAAATACAATTGGCTGATTGGTACTTAATGGAAGAATATACTATGCTAAGATTTTATGAATTGGGAGTACAGCCATACAAACTTCCAATACATGTGACAGAAAGGGTTTTTGCATTGGAATATGTAAGGCAGGTGCAGAGTGCTGATGAACTACACTTTCTCAGTCAGCAAAAGAAGACCTTATTTCCTTCTTTACCTTTTTCATGTGGAGGGTTCACATTCGAGAGAAAAGCATTTAGTGTGGCACATAATCTTTTGAATTTTTTTGACTTTGATCCTATCTGTCACTAGCAGTATGATCCATGTGACATCATTAAATCAATGATTGTGGCCAATAAGAATGCTGCAAATAGAATTCAACATCAAAGTAAACCCTTGCTTGAAAACTTGAGAAACAAGGATTCTTGGGATGAGGTCAAAATAGCAATGGAGAAAAGTGCTGTTGAAAATGGTATTTCTTTTGAACAATTGTCAGCAGAAATTATGGCATTGCATCGAAAGACAATCAGGACATACAAAATTTTTTATGTAAAAAGTGATAAACCATCTAGTAGAGTAAAAATTCCAGGTTCTCTAGAGACAAAACTTATAGATAAAAATTGGTCACGATAAAAAATTACTGCCTTTTGGTCTATGAGGAAGGACCTAGGTGATCCAAGAGCTCTTGAAGAGTATGATAATAACGAAGAAGATGAAGAATTTAGCAAATTGTGGAATATAGAGCATCGGCATCCTGATGGACGTGATGAATCTGATGATGATATTGATATGGAAGAAGAAGAACAAAGCCATGCCAATTACAAACTTGGTTTAAGTGAGGTCGCAAAAGCAGAATATGCTTCAACATATACTTCAGGAGCAGCCATACTTGGAAAAATTGGTTATGAAGGTGGTCCTTTGGGGTCCAAAGGACAAGGCGGAGCCCCTTGGACAATACAAAGTGTTGAGCATAGAAAAACAGTTGATAAATCTGGCCTTGGGTTTGGAGGTGAAAAAGTAGACCAAGGGGATACAAGACAAAATCAATTTAGTAGAGCTTCTAGTCCTCATCCTAATGGTTAGATACAATCACAACTAGGACATGCCCTTGGTGTACAACTTAGTGCAACTGGGAGTGCCATTGGTGGCGATGGTATGGGTAGTAGTACTAGTAGTGGTCAACATGTGCAACAACGACAAATTACACACAATACTAAGAGGAAAACAAAAAAAGATACCACAAAAACACCAGGTGATCAAGGCAATCAAAAGAGGCAAAGAATTTTGACAGGTCAAAGACACACTATCAGTGGATCCACCAGTACCACAAAGGAGTTATTTCCAGAAACTCCCACAAATCAAGTTAGTGTGGGTGCGACATCATTAGCAACTGCAAGTACTCCTATTCCTTCGCCATTCAAGCATTCCATTGTTCCTGCCTCCCTAGGTTATGATTCCATTGAAGAGTTTAAAAAGAAATCAGACTTGAATAAAAAAGAAAAGAAGTAACTGATGGAGAGTGCGTCTGCTGTAACTTCAGAGACTGCAACAACCATGGTATTACCCACATTTGACACAAATAAACAAATCATGGAGTACACAATTGTTGTTCCCACAGTTAAAAACAAACCAACAAATCAGATGGATCAATCTGAATACCAGGTAACCAATTTTCAATTGGATTTTTCTGGCTTGAAAAATACTGACAAAATTAATGTATCAAAGAAGAACAATGAATTGGTGTACACATCATTGCTAAAGCAAGATAGAGAGAAGAAAAGGTTTCAGACCTAAATAGAAAAGTTACAGGCAGACCTAGCAAGTGAGAAAGCAAAGAGGAAAGCAGCAGATAACAAGAGCAATGAATTAGAAAAAAGAATAATAAAATCTGCCTCTACATCAACAAGCAATGAAGATAAATCAAATGAGAGAGAAGTGAATGACCTGAAGCGAAGGCTAGATGAGAGCAACAAGAAATATGATGAGGAAAAATCCACTTCAGAAAAATTAAGAGTAAGCATTGCGAATGGAAATGCACAGTGGGAACAAAAATTGGAGAAACAGAGAAAAGCAAATGAAAGATTGGAGATAGAGCTGACGGAAGCAAAAGAAGAAATTAAGTCTTCTCAAAATAGGTTATCTGCATTTTGTAGAGATACAGTGAGGCATATGAAACAAAAGATCTGGGATGAAATAATGCAGAGGTTTGATCATTTGTGTGACATGTTTCAATTGATTGATGCTACCAGACAACATTATAAGAAGCTCAACAAATATTTAGTGGACAACAAAAAGGTGCTGGAATTAGAGAAATTTGCAAATGAAGTTCTACAAACAGTCTACAAAGCCAGTGACAATGATCTGAAATCAAAAGGGATTACTAATCGGATTGAAACCTCAATGAAGTTGTCATCTATCATTGAAAAGTGTTTGAGAATGTCTAGAACAAAGGAATATTTGCATTTGGTTGCAGACAAGATGAAGGTGGTGGATGAAAAGGTAAGGAACTTCACAGAGCTTGGTTTTCAAAAGGCTTTTGACACAAATGAGCGATTCATTGGAAAGGATGCTTTCAGAAAGAAGATGGAAGGTGCAAGGAAGATTGATTTGGACCAGTTTCCTCAGAACCAAGATGTGAACTATTTGGATTCCATCAGAACATTGATAACCTTGAATGCAAAATTGATTGAAGAATTCAAGACAGGTTCCATTTCCAATTGCAATCAAGAAATGTTAACAAAACTTCAAGTCAAACAACATCAGTTAGAGCAAATGGCAATTCCACCACCTGAAGAGTGGAAGTTGCTAGAAAAGTTGATACAGTGACTTGATTTATTATTTTCAATCTTTTATAATATGAGTTTCGAAGTTCCAACTCAACTCTGTGCAGACTTGTCTTTGGGCATTGGCAAGATTTTGCATTGCCAATGCCAATATGTACTCCATGTGAAATTCAATTAAAAAGCTCAAATTCAAACTTCAGTAATGTGATGATGTTCAATTATCTGGATTCTGTATTATTTATTTTATCATTTGAACTAGTGATGAATTGTTAGCTCATTATATTTACTTCTTGGTAGAGCTTCCATTTCCAAGTTATGGATGTTGAACTGTTAGCTCATTATATTTACTTCTTGGTAGAGCTAAAGCTTATAAGTTATGGATGTTGAATTGTTAGCTTTTGTTATGTTTTGACTAAAAATCCTGATCAATATCCACCAACTTACACCTCACCCACATCCCACATACTGCAAAAATAGCCTACATTTGATTTTATGATTAGCACAAATTGCAGAGATTTGTGTGACAAGATCCATTTTGTGGCCCACATTACTACTTGATCAATGATCATGTCCATAAATAAATCTAAAACCCCATGGTCACAGCCCCTATTCCTGAAGAATTCAAATTCAATGTATTGACAAATTGAATAGAATAAACAATTTGAATAACATAAACAACCACTTTGGAGACAGCCAAATAAGTTAATAACTTATAAGCATATGAATCCACAACAGTTGAACACTCGAAAGCAAATCAGTAAATATGTGTAACCTTCTCCATTGTATTGATCTTCAAAGTTCAAATGATATGCATTATAAAAATAGTTTATGATATGAGATGGATGGGCGAATTGGTGCAATCTATTATCTATCTTCTTACTATTTTCTACTCTAAAGTCTAATTAAAAATGATGTGATGACCCATTGATCTCCTATTGGGGTCTTGATCTCTCTTATATATGAGAGGCAACAAGCTACAAACCCCTTGCAAAAAGTCATGACGTTTTGACAACTAAACATAACTCAAATTATAAATAAAACAATGCCGCAGGTGAATGCGCTGATCCGTTAATCTCCAAGCAGAAGCCCGTGACCACTGACCACCTAAGATCTGTTCAAGGCTTCTACTCCATGATAGGGCGCTCATCATGCTGTCGGTTGGCGTTCTTCCTTTGAATTTGATGGTTGTCCCGTTGGATCTGATTCTGACAAATCTACAGTTTGGCTAATAAGCATATTGACTGCAGAGAGGTGATGGATGTACTCATGTTCAACATAGGTGTCCACGTTAGAGATCGCCTCTTTCATATCATATTCCATAGACATTATTTTTTTGAGTTGCTTATGAGTGTTTTGTAAAACCATATCCTCGTCATTTATTTCTTGCAACGTAGCAGTCAGAAGCCCATCAAGCTCTTCCTTCCAATCATCATATTCTCGCGGATTTCTAATGCCAAAATGAAATGTCGGGAGTGAGACTGAATCAAAGCAGTTGAAATCTTCCCTAAGCCTGTTATGATATCCATTATGTGATTCTACCAACTTGTTATATGTCAGCAATATTTGTCCTTTCATGACATTCTTATCTAGGAGCTCCTTTTTTTTCTCCATCATTCTAGGCTGCAATTGTTCATTTTGCACCAATGCAATGTTTGTCTGTTTGAATTTTTCCCAATATTCAATAGCACATTTCATCATTTTATTGAACCTTTCTTTTATCATTTCAGATATAGTGTTATATTTGATGGTTTTCACTTCTTTCTCCAATTCTTTGCATTTCCCTTGGGATTTCAGATGGCAATTTTTCCAATAGGCTGCATCAGCCAATGCATCAAGCACTCTCTTATCTTTTTCAAACCACGGGGAGTACAACTCTGATGTGGAGGAGGAAGATGTTTTTTCTCTCTGATTTGCTAGCTCCTTCTTCAGTTTGTCATTTTCCTTAATCAGTTTATTGATCTGTGCTTTGGTAAATTTTGCCACATTTATGTTCAATTCTGCTGTTTCCATAGGGTTGGTATCCACTACTCGTTGAACCAAGAGATGACCAAACACTTGGTTTGGATTACTAATTATAGCAGGTCTTTTATCATGGGGATACAGTGACCAAATAAGCAAGGTGGCTTCGTCTGGGTTGTACCCAGATCCTGAATACATTTTGTCACTTGCTTCTTCTGTTAAATTCATTGTCGTATCCCCTCTTTTTCTGAAGCTATCAAATACAATTGAAGAGCTAATATCCCACCCTGGCAGGAGAAACACTCCAGCTTCTTGAAGCAATTCCCTACCTCTTTCTGGAGTGATGGACTCCATTTCCTTTTCTACCTCCCTTTTCAATTCCTCCAGAGCGGTTGCCTCATGTTCAGGAGTGATATCCTGTATTTGTTGTCTCATTTTTCTACCTTTATATTCATAAACAAATGATTTAAATTCAGAAGATTTAACAAAATCACAATCAGAAATAAACTGTTGTCCAGCCATGACCCTCACATCATCAGATAGTTCATTTGATGCCTCAAATCTTACAATATTCTGCTCTTGAGGGGGATCGTATTGTGCAATCACAGGAGCACTGATTTGTTTGACCTGCTCACCCTCTTCATCACCCTGCTCTTCTTCACTTATATCAGTATCTACAGAAAAACATACCTCAGGAGTAGGCGGTGAAGGTATGTAATCTAAGGGCTCTATGTCTTCAACTTGTACTCCTGAATAAGTTGCATGAGGCGCATCAAAAACAACTGGGGGAACATCCTTTACCAGTTCATTGACATCAGCGATGAGTTGCTCAATTCTTATTAAAGGATCCTGTATCTCACCAAATGCCTTTGAATAAGATGAGACATTTTTCCTCTTCCATTCCTCTGCAAGCATAATCTTGTTATAGGCGGCCATTCTTTCCTTGGTGGAAGCCTCATCATGGTTTCTTATGACATCTTCGATTGAGAACAAATGTTCATAACCTGATAGCCCCTGCGATAATCTCGCCTTGTGAATAAACCCTTCTGCATCAAATTGTTTCCTTACATCACCTAGAGGTAGGTTGTACTGTGCTAATTTACCATCAATTTCTCCATATCCTTCATTGGCAACCACTGTAAAGTCTCCAAAACATAAGGTGCTGGGCATAATTGATTGTTTGCTATGTCCCTTGAGGTGTTTGGAATCAGATTTTGCCAATTGCCTCACAATTTCTAAAAAAACAATTCGGTCAGGAACTACTCATGGCATCAAGTGTGGAGCCCCTTCGAACCCATAAACCCTTATCACTGTACAATCAGGGAAAGCATACCAGTCTCCCCAGTTATGATTCACTTTATTTCTCTGGTCATTTTCCTTTGGTCTTAGAAATCTTTGTACTTCTGGGGATAGGTTATAGTTGCACGGATACCCCAACAACTTCATCAATGGTTTTACAAAAAATTCTTCAAAATAAAGGTAACGAGACCTACCAAATCGGCTGTCCCACAATGAAGTCCACATTTGTACAGGTTTAAAATCTCCATTTTCATCTGTATCTTTTATCCTTAATTCTTCACTCCAGACCCCTCTGACTTGTCCCTCGTACAATAGCAAATGCATGAGCAAAGAATAGTGTTCAAAATTAATATTATCACTATTATTTTTAATCTTTTCGAGCCCTCGATGTAGGGCGTTGGCCAAGTAGCTAGCATAATCAAATGGCCTGGCATCCTTGCTCTGTATGTCTGCAGCTAAGACCATTGGGGCAATCGACATGAGAGGCGGAACCCTACTCCCAAAACCTGACCAGCTGAATAATAGGTGTATCGGAAATACTCTTCGAACAAATCTTCATGGAAAGGAGGGTTTTCACTGCTAGAGAACCTCCTGAGTTGGTCTCCTTCATCCTTGGGCCTATGCAAAGGTAATTTCCATCTCTTATAGCTGGTATCCATGTGGCGATACTCTGTCAAGAGATCTTTGAGCGTGAATGATAAATTCAGTGAACACTCTAACTGAAAGACATTAGAAATGAGATCCCTAGAAATAACAAGCATGTCACCCTCGCCATGTGATTGAATAGTTCTTTTCTTGGGGTCATATCTGATAGCAAGAGCTTTAATTAGCTCTGCATTCACAAACACATTGGGCACCACAAGTCTTCCCAGGTTCAACCTCCATGGATTGCAGACTGGTTGGAACCTAAATTGTTTTCTGTAATGGTACATGAAGAGGTCGTACCCTTGTTGCGGTGTCCAAATATCCCCTAAGCCCTTATGTTTGTCCCATAATCGATCCATGGAAGGATTCATTTGAGCACTCCTCTTGGGTCTCGGCCCCGACCCATGACATTGATCTATCAGGTCTTCATTTAGGAGTCTCTTAGGCTTTTCGGTTTTCTGTTTTTTAGCTTTAGGTTTGTCTGTACTCTCTTCCATTATTTAAATCTTAAGCTTTTGAGTAAAATAGCTTCTCAGCTGGGTCTGAAAGTGAAGTACTTACGTGAGTCTCGCTGAGTCGCCTCCACAGTCCACCGGTCTTTGTTGCGTCATAACTCCAAGTTTTTGCCTTTCTGCTTCTGCCCTAAGCGAAATCTTCCAGGATTTTGTAACAACTATGCGATCAACTTGTGATATAATTCACTTCAATTCTGGTTCATAAATGCACCGCAACATGATGCCACGGGATGTCACATCAGTCTTTCACCGATAGCCACCCTCTCCACCGATGGACACCTATCCTTCGTTCTATCGGTGGGACGCCAGATAATGTTTCCCTGATGCACCATAGTTCCCTCGATATACTTTATGCATTCGATAATTCATGCCCATGGCCATGGGCCATGGTTATAATTCATGGTTACTTTTGTTGACAACTTGAGTCTATTGGTATATCGAGAGAGCACCTTAGGAGTCAGCCCGATAGAGTATTGTTACATTGATACTAGGTTGTGAGCTATTTTTATCGGGCCATCGGCGGGATTGTGATGGGGGTTTCGCCGATGAAGCATTGTTAGGCCGATGGTATTGAATTTTGATAGGAATGGGGGAAGGACTACGTCACTACGGAATTTCAAATTTTGTTTAATATTTATGGATGCAATGTGAATGTAGGCTATAATATGGATCTTGTCACACAAATTTCTACAATTTGCATTGTTCATAAAATCAAAGCGTGGTATATTTTTGTGATTATTGATAAAATAAGATAATTCATGCCCATGGTCATAAATTATAATTCATGGTTACTTTTGTTGACAACTTGACTCTATCGGTATATCGGGAGAGCACCTTAGGAGTCAGCCCGATAGAATATTGTTACACCGATACTAGGTTGTGAGCTATTTTTATCGGGCCATCGACGGGATTATGATGGGGGTTCTGCCGATGAAGCATTGTTAGGCCGATGCCCGATGGTATTGAATCATATAATTTATAAAATATCATCAACTACGTTACTACAGTTTGACTTTGGCATATGTTTTATGATTCATGAAGTGCAATATAATATAAAATATCATGGAGATTTGGACTGCAATATAAAATAAAATATTTTGAACTTGAAGTGCAATGATTCACAATTTATTTGAATACAATATACAAAATCATCAACTACAGTTTGGAATATGATTCAAGCTGACATGCTGTGCTTGAGTGCAATATAAAATAAGATATCATGAAGTGCAATGATTCACAATTTCAATGTTCATTGAATACAATATAAAATATCATCAGACATCAACTACAGTTTGGACTTTGGAACAATGGAAACTGATTCATGAAGTGCAGAAAAAATACCTAAAACCTGCTAATCATCTTTCATTTCCCAAATGGAGTCAGGGTCCTCAAACCGATCCTCATCTTCAGATAAAGTAAAAGAGTCATCTTGATTCTGAGACTGCTCTGCACTTTCTTTGGCTTGTGTCTCAAATTCAACATTCATTGTTTGATTTGTGTCAATTTCAATATCATTGTCATTTGTCCCAGGCCCAGTCCCACTGCCACTGCCATTGCCACTACCACCAGTACCGACGGCTGTTGGAATTGGAGAACCTGTGTTGCACAACCCGGTCCCTCTTCTTTCACATGTGGACCTCCAGATTGCGAGTGCCCTTTCAAAAGGAATTTTTTTGACATTATACGCAGTTCCTTTCATCCTCAAACAATTTTCCAAATTCTTGTCCAGTTTGTTTCTTAACTTTGATTTCAAAAACCTCAATGTACTAAAAACTCTCTTATCCTCCACTGACCCCAATATCATTGTTTGACATAAATCAACAAGTTTGAAATATTCTGACATCGAACCACGCAATATTTCACTCTAACCTAAGCTTGTCCAAACCTTTTTTATTGATCCCGGTTCAAAGGCCTTCTCCTTGCCCATGGATTTATACTGCTCCCTCATAGCTGTTGCAAAACTCCGATATTGCTTTCTAAGCTTATTTTCATCTAAAATTCCTTCTATTATTTGTTCATTGTATGTTACCTTTTCTGAAAACTATTCAATCAAGATTTTTACTTGATCATGAAAATATTTTGGGTTATCTCGGTTTACCCAAAATTGAGGATACACAATACCCATGGCTTCAAGTATTTCATGTTGAGGGAATCTTTCACGAATCTCTGAGGAAAGAGATTTTGCAATTTCCTTCAAATTATCACTAACAGATTTAACAATGCCGTTAAAATCTTCCTCGTTAACAGGTACTTCTTTTCTAGAGCGCCTGCCTGTCTTACAATGGTACATTGGTATTTCATATCCACGTACACAAATACATAAGTGCCTGCTTGCATTAAACTGTAAATAATTATCATGATTATTCAAATGAGTAATTTTCTGCCACATCAAATAATTTGCGCCTTCTTGTGTTAGATCTAGATATAGACGATTGAGGGCCAAGCATGTAAGTTTACGTAGATTGGCATATTCATAAATATACATAGTTCTATCTTGGGCTTTCTTCACAAGATTGTTCATCTCATCCAGCATGGGGAGAAGACTAGCTAAAGTCAAGAGTGTCTCTATATCGCTTAACCTATGTAAGAGGTCAGGAGGTTTGTCTATTGTGCTGCGATGCTCGTACATCACTCCAATCAAGGATTGATATTCTGAAAGAACTCGTTGTGCTGGTCCATGCAGGGAGATCCATCTGGTATCGACATCCTTGAGAAGCTTGTTTCCAGGTGTTATTCCCTCAGCAAAATGTTGAAATTCAAGGAAACGTTTGGAACTTCGGCAGAAGTATGCGTAGATCTCGCGAACTAGATTTTCAACTTTTGATACTGTAGGAAACTTGCTTACAATTTTGAATGCTAAATTCATTCTGTGGGCCATGCAGTGAATGCCAAGCATGTATGGTGCACAAGTAGTTTGTAACTTTGTGCAAAGACTGCTCCTTTGACTTTGCATCACTGCAACTCCATCAACTCCTACACACACCAACTTTTTGGCAATTGTCAACTCATCCATACCTACAATTTCATTCAAAGATTTCTTGACTAGTTCAAATAGATTTTGCGATGTTGAACTGTCCTTCATTTTACGAACACAAAGAAGATGAGCTTGGCGAACATGTTGTTCTACAGTATACAAATGCATACAAACCCAAGAAGTATTGTCTACCGCAGTAACTTCATCTAAAGATAATGCAATGAAATTTGACTTTTTTAATTTCTCCTTTAAATCTTGCTTTTCCACTGCAACAAGACAGTTCGCCCATTCCCATCCAGCGTTTACTGACCAATGTGAGAAGGGAAAGTGGGGAACACTCAAATAAGATAATAAATCAAAATATTCTGGGTAGTCTGTCATAGGACGCCCTCTGGACAAAATATGAAAAACAACACTCATCTGAACAGTTTTTGACAGATTTGTTGCTGCCATGGCTTTTCCAAAATGAGCCTTAAGTGTACCTTCACATTTTTTAATCTTCGACATTCTATGGTTATGCTCTCCATAATCTGCGACATACTTAACATGAAGACATTCTTCCTTTGATTTCCATCGTACGACTGATTGTTCCTTTCCGTCTATGATTTGTTTTTCGTAAACTTTGCCGATATGCTTTTCTATAGTGTCAAGCTTTAGCTGCATCTTGTCTCTTCCACATTTCCAACTACAAATCTTACATTTGACCTCTGTTGCCCTTTCAATATCGTTTTCGTTTGATACCCCCACTGCTTCAAGGAATGGGTACTTCGACAACCAACCAATTTGAAAATTCCTTGTCATTTCCCACTCGCGCCCCAATTTTGCTTTGCCTTTTCTTTTCTTGCTACCAACATCATCCTCATCCAAGTCAATTATCTCATTCTGGCTATCCAGGGTATCCCTTGGAACATCTTCTGCGGTATTGCCATCCTCATTTGATACATTTTGATTTAACACAATGACAATCTCACCTTGACCTTCCTGTGGCGGTGAGGTATTGTCATTGCCATCTTCAATAATATTTGGTGGAAGAGTCGTGTTGGTGTGTGTTTTGAGTACGTCACCGAACACAGAATAAAAATGCCCAAAGGACACTCTTATCCTCTCTTGAAAAGTGCTTGCAAAAATCTAGTAGACAATACAATAACTCCAAGGTTTCTTCGGTCAGGTCTTGACATGTGGATAAGGCCAGTGGGCGTTGTGATTGCTAGTAATCACAAGGGGACTTACATGAAATTCTTTTGCGGGTTTGAAACTTAGACGGTTTTATCCTTGAAGGCTCTTTTGGTGGGTATCTTCTGATTTTCCAAAAAAAATAAAAAAGGATAAGGGTTTAGAGATCTAAACTATGCCTAAGAATTTAAGAGACAGCAACGACTAGATAAAATGGGTAACCACACTTCGTTTCGCCACCTTTGGACAACTACGCGAAGCAGGTGCAATCTTCAACGGAAGTGATAAGAATTTTCATATTTGAATCGGTAATTGAAACAAACAGAGGTTAAGCATCCACAATTTAATGGCTCAGACTAACTTTACACGTCAAATGCAAATCATCCACTCGACAAAAGTATGAGCAAAATTTTATCCGCCACTGCGATCAAATCTATCATTCATCTAACCAACATGTAATGAAATGCTATTCTAATTCTACTCTAAGTGTTGAAGGAGAAATATTAAACCTTGCATACTACTTGAAAATAAAAGTTGTTCTTAGCAAATCATGCACAAGAGCTTTTATAAACGGAAATAGTTTCATCGCAACAATCTTTTATTACTCACTTCACAAAATACAAATGAGGGTCAATGAGTTTATATAGAGTTTCATAAATGGAATAAATGGCTCAGATTGAAAATGAGCCGACGGTCAAGATTTAGCAAACGAAACCCTAATTAGGGTTTCCCAAAATGACTTCAGTTAACTGGTAGTGAACAGCAATGAGTTGGCAATAGGAGCTATTTTCAAGGGACTATATCCTGATCTTCTCGAGCCGCCGTGTATTCGCCGAATCTGGACACGATCAAGGCAACCTCGTCCATGGTAACCTGCGGAAGCATGCCGATTCTGAATTCAAGCCCATCCATGCTCTCGGCGCATCTGGCGAAGGTCTCCTCCCCCTCTGGTTCAGTCTTCTCAAAGGACTCTCTGATGCTCAAGAAGTTCGCCAATTTGGCCCAGTCCTGCCTCAAGATGGGCCCAGTGATGTCGAAGATATTTTCCTGGACACTTTTCTTCAAAACTTCCAACTGCAGGTCATTCTCTTGCAGCGCCTCTTTATCCAGGACATCGGCAATTATGTTGAGGATTCTGGCCTAAACTTCCTTGACCTGTTCCTCCAGTCTGATGCCGTCAATCTTAACCCTCTCCAAGACTTCACCTCGTGCCGTCAAAGCCCAGTACCAAGTATGGAAGTCATAGGCTGCTCCCGCTGCGATGACGCCTCCCTCTATCAATTCTTGCTTAGGAACTCCTTTCAGAATCCTAAGGCAAGGGATTATTCTATCTTGCACGTCTGGAAGGCTGTCCCATACTTCTGCCAAAGAAGCGAGCCTAGAAAGCAAGGCAGTGGCCTGGTCATAAACCAAAGTTAGCCGCTCCACAAATGTCTTAGCTTCAATCCCCTTGGCTGCTATCCATTCTTTGGCCTCCTGAACCGTGAGCCTGTTTTCTTCTATCTCTTTAATGGCCTCCTGCGAAGAGTTCGGAAGTAGAGGAGCTGCCGTAGTGTCCTGATCAAGTGGCTTGATCAAGTGTTGAATATATTCCCTTAAGCGCTCAATCTCTAATTGGCACTCCTTCCTTTTGGCTACCTCCTTCGCTAACCTTGATTTGATGGCGGACACAGAATTGTCCAAATCTTCCATTTCTTGGCCCTTAGTGGTTGGACCCAAGTCAATGGTCGTGATGGCGTAATCCTGTGGAGCCATATCCTCCGGTGGCTTGTCCACTGTAGGCACGGCGATTTGCACTGTCCTGTTGCCGGCCTCGTCTCTATGTATGCTGGAGAATTTCTTTGCCGACTTTTTGGGCACGGTTTGAGACAATCTGGCCAAAAAGTCTGCCGTATCATCCTCTTCTGGTTCATCTGCCGGCACTTGTACCTTTAGCCTTTCCTTCAGCCAATCCGGGATCGTAAGCTACTCAACACCGTCTTCCTCCGGCACGCCTTCTCTATCAGGAACGTCTACAATTCCCCTAAGGGCTGAAATCATCCCTTCCTGAAAATCCTCATCTTGGGTGCCCACATTGTCGTCATCCGACTCCAATATTTCGGTGCTCGCGGGAGAAGGTGGCGCATCCTCATCTGGCTGAAGCTCCGCGTTGTCTTCAGGAATCGGAGAAGGATCCCTCATATCTGCTAGTGAAGCATCGGCGGTAGCCAATATCTCCTCAATATTTCTGGAGGCGGCTGATTGAAAAGGTTTCATCTTTGCCTGTTTCTGGACCGGCTCCTTGCCTGCAGCTATTTCCTTTCTTTTCCTAGACGTGGTGGCTTCTATCACTGGGAGATCCTGTGATGCTCCCGCATTGGAAGAATAAGACTCTGCCTCGCTTAGCATGTCATAGGTCAGGGTTATCTTCTGGCGCCTTAATTCTTGAACTCGTTGATCAACCCACCACTGAGTAAACTTGATGACAGGCCTCATCAAGACATTCAAGTCAGCATGCTCTGCTTCTGACCACTGGACAGCGGGCAAAGCTGAATTCTCATCGAAGCGCGGTTGCGTCTGATT
>CM021103.1:565303309-565320050 GCA_007115665.2 Sequoiadendron giganteum | reverse complement strand
ATCTGGCTGAAGCTCCGCGTTGTCTTCAGGAATCGGAGAAGGATCCCTCATATCTGCCAGTGAAGCATCGGCGGTAGCCAATATCTCCTCAATATTTCTGGAGGCGGCTGATTGAGAAGGTTTCATCTTTGCCTGTTTTTGGACCGGCTCCTTGCCTGCAGCTATTTCTTTTCTTTTCCTAGACGTGGTGGCCTCTATCACTGGGAGGTCCTGTGATGCTCCCGCATTGGAAGAATAAGACTCTGCCTCGCTTAGCATGTCATAGGGCAGGGTTATCTTCTGGCGCCTTAATTCTTGAACTCGTTGATCAACCCACCACTGAGTAAACTTGATGACAGGCCTCATCAAGACGTTCAAGTCAGCATGCTCTGCTTCTGACCACTGGACAACGGGCAAAGCTGAATTCTCATCGAAGCGCGCGTCTGATTCTCGTCCTCTTCCAACTGATCTGGCACGTGACAAAATTCGGTTGCCCTGATCAAGCTGAGAGGTAATCTGGACCACATCCTTCGTCTGACCTCAAATTCGTCCTCAGCATTTGCCCAAAAGTCCTCCAGTTCGACCCTGTGCTTGTATCTTCTTCCATCCACCATTTTGATGTGGTGATGGGGGTCGTAGTGATTTCTGGCCGGATATGGAGAGAAAGGGTAATGCTGTATCTCGATTCTGGCACTGTCAGCTGCTTGTGATGACGGACACGACTCCAGCATGTTCCCTATAAAGAAGGGAAAAGTAACTGCCGCCTTTTGCTTTGCTCTTTGAAGGCCTTGGAATTCTTCTAGCTGTCTCAACACTTCGAGTAGGACCATCTTGTTCGTGGGGAAGATGGGCAGACGGTACGGGCTTCCGGTGAATCCCTGGATTCTGATATAGGTAAATCTTGGATATTGGATGAACCAAGACCCATATTTACTGATTAGGCTTTTGGCCTCGTGTGTTAGCCGCTGATGTGTTCCTCCTTGGAGTATCCTGGTGATGTACATCAGGAACGCGTCGTGGGCTCGCCTAAAATGCGCCTTCTCCCTCAGCTGGAGTTGTGGGTAACAGTCATAAGGTTTTAGCTCGTTCTCCTTACTGCCAACTGTGCCTTTGCAGATCAAGCCTGCATATCTGTAAGTTCTGGCCAACATATAGACGACGTAAGAACCCATATAAAACGTTTTGGTCTCCTCTAGATTGATAAGCTGGTGGTGAAGATTATTGCTTATCATCCTCGCCCAGTTGAACATTTTGACACCTTCTGTGAGGTCCTCAATGAAGTAATACATCCACGGCTCAAAGAGTGCTCCCGAGGGATTGCCTGCCACTCTGTTCAGCAAGATAATAATATCTCCATAGTCCTCCTTGAAGTCCGTGCACAGCAACTTCTTGGGCATCTTCTTAACGGACGGTCTAGGCTTGTCTAGCCAAGATTTGTTAAGGTTGGCGGCACAAAGACCAGGATTTTTGTCATATAACTTCTGAGCATCTTCCTTGGTCTTGTAGACGGTTTTAGGATATGCCGGAATGCCGAAGGCTTCCTGAATGGCCACCTCTGTCAGATGTGCCAACACTCTCCCATCAGGCGCCACAATCCGCCTTGACTCAGCATCATAGTGAAGTGCACACTCCACCATCAGTTCAGCACAGCAAAGTGCAGGCTGGAATCCGGCAGCTTGAAATATGCCATTTCTCACTATCCTTCTAGCTGCAGGCGTTGGTAAGGGTCCGTTATGTCCATATACCCTCTTTTTAAATTCCACGAGATCGACGTGGCCAAGATCAGTGTCTGAGACATTTTTCCATTTAGACTTTATTCTGGTCTCTGGCTGCGATCCTTTACTTGCAAACTTCATCTGTGCCTGCCTGGATATTTCGCTTTGATCGATCGGCAGCCTACAAGCACAAAATACTTAACATTAATACAATATCATTTAAGAATTAATGAGTTTCGGGGTATAGTTTAGACAAAATCGCACTTTCAGCCTTATTAAATTAAAATTTTCTGTCAAAAAGCAAGCTGAAAGTAATTAAATTCGCCTATCATGAATGAAATTCGTGCCGGAAACGAAGTAGAAGATAGAAACACAGTGCAAATACGTTGTCGATTAACTTCCAAACCTCAAAGATCGCGTTGTGGCTGCAAATGGATTTAAAATTCAGAAAATCTGCCAGTAGAAGTGCGCCAATATGCTGGAAGTACGATTTCAGCAAAGAAATAAATTACTTCTCTCAAAAATCACGCCTGTCAATAAGAAAATGCTACCTTGATTCTCACAATAATGAATTTCTCCTTCGCGAATGATTTCCTGAAGATTCGAGAGAGATAGTTGCTTCTCAGCCGGAATTTGTGAAGAAATGAGTTGCTGAAACTCATTTTATGGCTGAGAAGTGCGATTTTCTTCAAGGCATTGCTTTCTTTCTTTTGATTTTCTTCCAATTTTTAGAAACGTTTTCTCCTCGGATTAGCAAACTTCTAATTTCACTTTCAGTTATCGAGGCAAGTTTCTAACTTTCGTCTCTGTGCCATCTCTGCTGAGATTTTCGAATTTTCTCAAGGAAAATTGACTAAGTGTTGGAAAATATATCAAATTAATTGTCCAAAATTATTTTTCCAACGTATTTTAAATCCTCCGAACATGGCAAAGTTTAAATTTATCTAAGGCAGACTAGTTTAATCTTCCAAATAATCTCCGGATTTTGAATTTTTAATTAAAATTCCCTAAGTGTCAGGGAAATAATTAAAAATATTAAAATATTAAATTCCAACCCGTTTAACTTTGATACATGGCTAATTTCTTTTGTCCGAGGCAAAATATCTCTTTTCAAATTGTCTGCCTAGCCAAAATATGCTCAATAGCTCATCTGCCAAATTTCAACTTTCTAGACGGAGTTCTGACCTCTTTGGACATTTTTATTCAGCCAAACGATTCATCTTCTGGGTTGGGTGAATTTGGAGATCTCTGCCACTTTGCCATTTTTTTTACTAGTACCTTAGGAATTTTCCAAGCTGAGAGGGGCGGACTTCATGCTTGCTCTGCCAAACACTCTGCATTTTGTGCCAAAGAATTTCATTCCGTTGCGCCGAGGCGTGATTTTTATGCCGGCCAAAACCTCTTCTTCTTCTAGATAATTCTCCGTTTTTCATGCCTTAGAATAATTTTCCTTCCAAAGTTGGGCGAATGTCTTATAATTCCTTGCCTATGGCGTATTTTATCATCCATTGGTCTTAGATTTTCCTTGCCATGGCGAATTTTATTTGTGCCTTGTCCAATGGAAAATTTCACTTGTTTCCATCATTTAATTCAATTTTCAATGAATTGTCTTGCAATTTTACCCCTTTCCAAACACCTTGGAGCGCACCCCTTCATGTTTTACCCTTCTCCACACTTCTTGGGGCGGACTTCATGTTCTTCATGCCATTTTCTCTAAGGCTGGGCGGACTTCATGAGTTTTATGCCATTTTTTTCTAGGGGCGGACTTTGACTTCCTTGTGCCAAGGGCGGACTTGGCAACCTTCATGCTTATGGGCGGACTTCAGCTTCTTTGTGCCATGCGCCCCTTCCAAGCATCTTGGGTGGACTTTGGCTTCTTCATGCCAAGGGCGGACTTGGCAACTTTCATGCCATGGGCGGACTTGGAGACCACCTTGCCTATGGCGGACTTGGTGAATTTCTTGCCAGTGCCTACCTTTGGCATGCCAAAGGTAGGGCGGACCTTGACTTTTCCATGCCATTCCTCTCTTGAGGGCGCCAATCTCAGACTTAGGCATTTTTCAAAAATTCTTTGCCAATTTTCAAACTTTTTACATTTTGCCTTGATTTTCTTGATTTCTGGAGACATATTGATTTTCTGCTCTGTGGGATCCAAAAATAGAAACTTTTTCCCAAAATAGAAACTTTCCAAAAATAGAAACTTTCCAAAAATAGAAAAAGCAAAAAGCATCCCTAAAAAATAGGAACTCCAGAATGGCCTAAAAATGCCAAAAATCAAAAAAGCAAAAAGCAAAAAAGCAGATTCCCTAAAAAATAGGAAGTGTCAAAAACGACTGAAAGCAATGGCGATCTTCGTCTACTGGGTCTTCTAAGCACTTCCATGACGTTAAGGCACACCAACGGGTTCGAAATCTCAACTTAGCCAGACTGACTCTCAAAATTTACCCAAATTCAAGACTCTCAGAGACGTTGCGCGGAAGGCGGAACCAAACTTGGGGGTCCCCATTTGCGATGGGGCGATGTGTGAAATAGGTCACAACAAGTCGATGGTGTAGCTCCACCTTGATTTGATGGATTAGAAGCTTTGCCAATTCCAAAGTAAGACTATATGGTACCTCCATGTTTTGGGCGTTTTGATGGCCTCCCAGTCTCTTCATTACCCTCAGGAGTCTTACCCTTGCAGTTGCTGCTCGACATATTGATATCTCACTTCGAATAAAAGCTGGAAAAAAATGTCTTCTTGTTTAAGAAGGACAGACCAACAGAGAATATAGATCCCATTCCCTACTCAAAATCATGTTTAAGACTGAAGCAAGAATGGAAAACAGATAAAGAAATCTTATTATTATAACTAATAACTAATAAAAGTATGAAGAAATGATCACTCACCTTTGAGTCTACGTTTTCGGGTTTCGCTTACTTCTGAATCTAGAAGTAGAATCTCAGAACTGAACAAAATGTGTAAGAACAAATAACAGTTTTAATTGTATTTATATCAATCCATATTTGGCGAATTCCGCGGGATTTTTAAATGGTATGTTAAAAATTTGGCAAATCCCGCGTGCTTGTACAACGATACCTTGTAATTTTCAAGGCGAAATAGGTCCTCATAAGCAACTATTTATAAATTTTAATTGGCGAATGGGTTTTCACAAGCAACTATTTGTAAATTTTAATTGGCGAAATGGGTCCTCATATAATGTTGTTTTAATAGTATTGGCGAATATGTTGGTGTTTTATGACATGCTCCTTGGGATTCCAGGCGAAAATATTGATCGGTCCATTGGAAATGCGTAGTTTGTTATGGCGAATTTATTGCCTAAACATGCCTCGTAAAAAAAAACCGCTGGCGAATGGATATGCATTGGACCGATAGTACATGAAACCCGAGCGATTCGAACACCTTGCTGGATACCTAGAATTCGCCAAATTCAATTTGCCCGATTCCTGGAATTCGCCAATTGGCGAAGATTCGGCACTAAAGTTATCCCTGGATCCTTCCACCTGTACATAGTAGCCTGATCCAAAACCAGAGGGGATTTGAAATCAGCCACTCTACTCCAACCAACATCAAGAAAATATCTGCTCAAAGCCTAAAGATGGGGGTGAGATGACAGGATAGGAGGATGACCATCCCAAGAATCAAACCAGAAAAGAGCTTCCAAGCCGATGTTGCAAATCCAAAACCACCCCTGTTTGACTAGCTTAGCACCCTTTTTAAGGGTACCTCAAATCATAGAGCCCTTCCCCTCAAGGTTGAAACTAGGCATGTCAACAGTCTCCACACCCCCAAGATATTTTGAGGTAAGGATTTTAGCCCATAACTGATGTTGTTGAGAGCACCATCTCCAGTACAACTTAGCAGCCAAAGCCTGCCCATCCAAATCAGCACGTCGCAACCCAAGCCCACCTTCCTGCTTCGGCCTGCAAGTAGTATCCCACTTAACCAAACTCCACTTCCTAGAGAGGAGGTTACCAGACCAAAGAAACTGTCGGGATATACTCTCAAATTCTTTGATAAAGCAAGAGGGGGCAGACAACACAAAGCACTTGTACAAAGGAAGAGCCTGAACCACCGACTTCAGAAGAGTCACTCTCCCAGCAGTAGAGAGCCACCTGCAAGTCCAGTGGCTAACCTTATTGCGAAACTTATCAACAACATCCTGCCAAAACTACTCGGGGAGCGATTGAGCAACAATAGGGATACCAAGATAAACAAAAAGAAGTGAGCCGGATTGGAATCTAAGGATTCTAACAATTCTCCTCTGAATAAGCTTTGGAGTATTAAAGAAATAAATGAAAGACTTCCCCTCATTTATACTTTGACCCGAAGTAGCCAAATAACAATCCAAGACCTTTCTCAAGTTGACAGCTTCTTCCACTCTAGCCACACCCATCAGAGCAATATTATCAACAAACTAAAGATGGGACTGGGGGGGGGATATTATTTCCCCACCTCCAACCCTAGATGAGACCCGAATCCACACAAGATTTAATAAATCTTCCTAATCCCTTAGCCATTAAAATAAATAAGGGGACAAAGGATCACCTTGTCTAAGGCCCCTAGAAGCTCCAAAAAGCTCAGAAGGCTACCCATTGACCAACATGGAGAAGGAGGAAGAGGTGACACAACTCATAACCCACTCAATCCACGCATTGTCAAATCCAAAAGCCCTCAGAATCTTGAATAAGAAGGCCCATTTAACCCAATCATAAGCTTTGCCCATGTCCAATTTGATAAACATGGCCTTCTCCTTGGAGGAGGCCATAGAGTGAATAGTTTCAGCCGCAATAACAACCTCTTCTAGAATTTGCCTACCGGCAACAAAACCACCTTGCTCTTCGGAGATTAACCTGCTTAACCCAAGGCTTGAGACGCTCCACAATCAGCTTTTTTATTATCTTGTACACCACATTACATAGGGCAATTGGTCTGAAAAGATCAAAGGAATTAGCTTCATCTCATTTTGGGATAAGAGTAAGAAAAGTAGCATTCATGGCCCTCAACATTTGCATGTTCTTTTGAGATTCCTGGACAACCTTGAGAAGGTCAAACTTAATAACTTCCCAGAACTTTTGAAAGAATTCAATCGGGAGCCCATCAGGCCTAGGAGCCTTTTCCTTTTTCATTTGAAACACAATATCCTCCAACTCCTTCAAGGAAATCGATTTGAGCAAAGAGTCATTCATTTCACTAGTCACCAAAGGCGAGATACAAGCCAAGATTGAAGCTTCATGCTCATTGGCAGGAGGAGAATCCTGAGAGAACAAAGCCGAAAAGAATCAAACAAACTCTTTTGAAATCTCAACAGAGGAAGATAGATGAGCCCCATCAATAGACTTGAGGGAAGAGATGATATTACACTACCTTCTATCCTTAACAAAACTATGAAAAAAGGAAGTGTTCCTATCACCCTCTTGCAGCCATTCAATGTGAGACTTTTGCTTCTAGAAAACTTCTTCCCTCAGCTCCCATTCCTCAACCTCCTTCACAGCCTTTGCTTCAAGCTTACCATTATCCTGAATCTGTCGAGTAATGGAATCCAAATATGCTTGAGCAGCTCTTTTAGCCTGAAAAAATTACCAAAATGATGCTTGTTCTGCCGCTTCAACATATATTTGACATGTTGAAGCCTCTTGGAGAAGGATTACATTGCAGTGCGCCATGAGACGACTTTCCAAAACACCACCAACTGGGAACAAGATCATGAAGTGACCCATCCTGAAGCCACATGAGCTGAAATCTAAAAGACTGTTTTTTAGAATAATGAGAGAATCCTGTCGAGAATTTGATTGGCCAATGATCTGATCATCGCCAATCCAAAATCTCAAAGTTAGTCGTCCACCTGTCACTAACCCAAAAGCTAAACACCAAGAACCTGTCCAACCTTTCAGAAATAACATCATCCCCGCTTCTCCTATTGTTCCAAGTAAACATGCCATTAGAGGGTTTGATGTCAACTAAGTTCAAAAGAGCAACATTATCCCTTAGGAGAACCCAGGAGGGATCCAAACAGACTTTACCACCCCTCTTCTTCTCAAGAGAGGAGATATCATTGAAGTCCCCTACCAAAATCCAAGGAAGAAAAGGATCCAAAGAGCGCACATATCTAATATGAGACCATAGCTGGGACTTACTCGGGAGATCAGTAGGAGCATATATGTTAGAAAGAAGAATTCTCTTTCTCGATTCTAGACTAGAAGCAACAAGAGAAATATAATACTTGCAGGATAGCCAACAAATCAGACTAACTCTACGAGGATCCCATAAACAAGCAACCCCATTGGAGCTACGATGCCCTCCCACACACTGGCACTGACCTCGACCCTAGATCTTCGAAGCCACATTCAACATACTTTCAATAGACAACTTAGTCTCCTAAAGGAAGACGAAATCAGGAAAATGAACACGAATCAACTCTCGAATAGCGTTTTGTCTAGGGATGCTATTCATACCCCTTACATTCCACGACAACACAATCATCGTTGAGGTTGGGAGAAATGAGAATCAATGGTCCTCACTGACCCAGACTCCACCAACGTCTTGCCAATTAACTTTACCTCCTTTTGGTCCTTTCTAGCAGCCTTAAGAGACTTCTTAGGAGCCCCCTTTTTAGGAGGCTTTTGCTGCAAGCCCAAAGCAGGAGAAGAAGACTTATTTTTACCTGGATCAGCAACACCCTTCTCTCTTGAGAGTGCCGTCCCAATGACAACAGAGCCCCCAATATCCTTAGGCCCCAAATTGACTCCCCCTTGAAAGAGAGCCGAGGAAGGAAGATCCGTGTCCTCCTGATCCCCGAGTTGAGCAGGGTTGGAACTAACAATTGACTAATTACCAAGGTGCTTCTCCACTAAGGAACCATCTGTCTCTTGCATGTCTAGCGGGACACCCTCTTCTTGAACCAAATCCTCTAAAGCATCAAACCTGTTAAAGGTCTCCTCTTCCTGCCTATCCTTGAGGGTTCACTTTTGACCTATACCCCTGTTACGAGGCTTAACAGGGACAAAACCCTCCTTATCAACCACCAGCCCCTGCATGGGAGCCTTACCCTTATCCATCTTCGAGGCAAAGTGAGAAGGAACATTACTCAAACCAGAAGAATGTAAAGCACGAGGACACTTCCACTGAAGGTGACCATATTCATGGCACAACCGACACCTGAAAGGTAGTGCCTCATAGTCCAACTGCTGGGTCCAAGAAGAAGATCCAATGCTAATATCAATAGAGTTCGACAACGGGTTATTGAAGTCAATCTCAACGCACACACGAGCAAAAGAAAGAACCTTTGTATTTAGAGTTTGTTGAAAAGGGCCAATAGGCTTCCCAAGCAATAGAGCAACCATATGCAATATATCACTTATCCAGCATTCTAGAGGCAAACGAAGGAGACAAACCCAAACCGGGACCCTAGAAGGGAGCTCCTCTGCAGAGTTAAATCCTACATGCCATGGTTTAATAAAGAGACCCACCTGATTGTAGAAGTAAGGCCCACCTTGAAAGGCCCTATTCCTATCAGCCACACAAGAAAAATCCACCATGAAGAAGTTATTGGCTGCCAACATAATATCTATATCTCCCTCAGGGTTCCATGTCTTGTGAACCCAAGATTCAAGAAAAGGAAGTGACACCCTCAAACCCATAAACTTGCAGATCAGCACATGGTTGCTATAATACTCTACATCCTTAGCCTGTAATGTCCACATATTAACCCTACGCTCTTCTTGAGGATTTAGCCTATTTCCGGAAACTTGTAGGCTAAGCAAAATTGAAAATTAGGGTTTCCTATTTTATAGGAGGTTTTAGATGCAGTTTTGAGGGCTTGTATGTGTGAGTTTTTTATGCATGTCTGGTGGAGTTTTCTGGGTTTTCAGAGAGCTTCAGAATGGTGTATCATGCATCTACATCCGACAACCTTTCCAGGCACTTACTATTTATAGTAAGTCATGTTGGCTTCCCGGTTTGTGCTCAAAAGGCGTTTGGAAACACTTACTATTTATAGTAAGTCATGTTTATTTCTCAGTTGATGTTCAGATGAAGCTGTGCAAACTTACTATTTATAGCAGTTGCTATTTTTGGTAAGTCTATTTATAGCAGTACCATTCTAGCAGCAGTTCAATCATCTATAGTTCTCATTTCTATTTTGAGCAATGAGGCTGATCAGTTTGGCTTTTTGACGAGTTTGAAGTAAATTCACTATTTTTGAACATTTGCTATTTTTAGCAAGTCCATTTGTGGCAGTGGCATCATCATCAGTTTGGTTTAGCTTGACAAATATCAGTTGGCTATTTTTAGCAGTTTATCAGTTGTAGTTTGGGTGTTGCACTTGGCTACCTCCTTGGATTGAGTTTCAACACTTAGTCAATTTTCATGTCTTGAAGTTGTACCCCACGCCTAGGCTTGATGACTTCAAGTTGTTTAAAAAGAGATAAAGGGGTCGACTATTTGAGCATTTAATGTTTATTTTAAATGTTTATTGTGCAACTTAAAGTTGGACGCCAAAAAGGGAGATGAATAATATTTCATTAAATTCAAAATAAAGTGAATGTTAAGGGGTGGCGTCCCTTGGAAGAATTAGAACAGTTTCTTGTTGGGAGTTACAGATTGTTTCATTTGCCAATTGAAGCTTATATATTGATGCCTTGCTCATGGTTTCTTATGCTTGAATTTTGAAAGTAAAGTTATGCTGTTGGACTGAATCCAAAACCTGGCTAAGGGGAAGCTTAGCAAATTCAATCCATCCGTCGGGCCTGAAACTATGGCTTCCTAGGTGGTTATATGAGACTGTGCTTCACACAGAGGTGCAGATGGAGCTTCAATTCTGATGTTATCAAATAGGTTGCTGCTGTATAGCTTGTTTTTGAGTTGCTGGTTTGCCATGGTTGAAGCAAATTTCTGTTCATTGCTTCATCAGCGAATTTAATTTCATTTTGGGTATTCGCTCATGTTGTTTCTCTGTGAAGGGTGACCCTTTGGGAGAGTTTTCAGATTTTATCTTGAGTTTCTGATTTTTGGGAGAAGGTCGACCCTTCTTGGAGGCCGTACCATTCTTCTGGCTGCATTGGGATTCATGCCACTCTGTGATTGCTGTTTTTGGCTCAAGTTCTTCTTGGAGGTTGGACGCCTAGCTCTTAGCTGTGATTTGGCTATGGTTTGAGAGCTTTCCGAGTTGATTCGGACGAGATACGTCCATTTATGTGAGTATTAATGTTGTTGGTCTGATTTTCTGTTAATGCTGTTTCTAATCAGATTTGCATAATTTCATCATATTGCTAGTTTGTGCTTCATTTCTATATCATTGTAACATTGTAATTGTTAGAGAATTATTACTCTAACTTTCAGTGGTTTTGGAAGCATATCTCTATTGTTTGCAGCTGCAATTTTGGTTTGTTTTTATACTCCCACAATTGAGTGGTTGAGTTCAATAAATCATCTTTCATTATTGTTGTGTTCCCCCCACGAAATAAGTGGTAGTGAGGAATAAATACCCCCCATTGTTCAAGTGGAAGTGTGGTTACATGGCTGGCTTGCCGCCTTGATAATTTGTAATAATCTCACCCACTAAATAAGTGGAGTATTCCCACCGCTTGTGGATGCCTGCTGAAGCAGATGAATGTACTTTTCAGTTTAGATTATTCCTAACGATTCCCAAACCATATGCTATCACCTCGCCCATACTGGGATCTTGGTAAACATTCTTGGTGAGGGTTACTTTGCAAGCTGATTTGTATTTGGAGCTAATGCTAATCAGTGGCTTGATGCTGGTTTGTTGTGTTAAAATAAAAAAAAATTAAGGTGGAACATTACATAGCCATAAATTCTGGTTGAATCACTTAGACCGGGCTATCTTGGGACCTCTCCAAACACCCATTCACCTTTTGCAATCTGAAAGCACCATTCTTTGACAAACCCTCACCAGGAAAAGCCGAGTTTGAAAAGTTTGTGCCTCTTCCAAGAGGAGAAAAGGCACGATCAGGCTTACCCAAGGATGCATGCAGCGCCATGCCGGAATAGAAACACACTCCCCCCTTTCGCAGCCAAAGCCACAAAGGAGACAAAGAAGAGCTAGGAAGAATAAGCAGCAAAAAGAAAAAGACACCAGCAACAGGAAGAATAAACCCTTCCACAAAACACAAACCTCCACCACGCCGAAACACCCCTCTCGAACACCAACACCCTCCACACAAGCAGCCAGCAAAAGGAAGCACCAAAACAGTAAGAAGAAAGTGCACAAAAAAATATATAACCCACCCCCATATGCAGCAACACCCCAACCCACACTAGTCCGCACTCACGAACCACTGATCTGCAGGGAAAAAAGGCATGCATAAGAGGCTACACCCTCATGCAGGCCCGCGGCCTGCCTGCAACAGTCTGCCTGCCATTGCCATCCTCAAAATCATCAACTAAATTCGACTTATACTTTAACCATTTTCGTACTTTCTGTATGGATTCTTGTAATAAGGAGAACACATATATTTAAAAAAAATGTAACCCTAGGGTGTGATAACTTTGAAAAAAACATAAAACGAAAAACAACCATACAACTGCACAATACATTCAAAATTGATAAAAATGATTAACAATAAAAAAAATTAAATGTTTTTTGAAAAACTAGAAACCTTGGAAAATGAATCTGAAAATAACAAGGAAAATTCTGAAAAAACATAAAAAAAATCAAAATAAACTAAACTTTGATTTATAAAACTCCTTGGTGCAAGCTAATGGTTTTCTATAGCACTTGGCACAGACACTTAAAGCTAAGTATTTTGTAAAATTTGTTTCCCTTCAAAACATTGTAATGATTTTTGTTTGGGTCTGTTCTTTCAGTATCTTTCATCTGTTTTATGCGAAACTTAAACAAGTATGTTAGCAGTTTACCTCTGAAATATACCGGCCAATTTTTTTATTTTTGTTACACAGCTAAGTGCACCCATTAGCATTAGTGTAATCATAAACCAGCTAAAGGGAACCCTGGACTTTCTGATCAACCCAGATCCCAGCAAGGCAAGGTGAGAGCATACTCGTAGGGGATCGTTAGCAATAAGAACTTGCTGAAAATAACTGAAAGGAAAACAATCACTCGACCACTTATTCAGCGGGAGGACTTGAACGAAAAGAACAATGCTGAATTCAAAGATGCAACTCGACCACTTATTCAGCGGGAGTAGGTTGACGGCTCAGCCGATCAGCAACATGATAATGCAGTACAGTAAAGTAACAGGCGGCAAGCCGACCTCTTCCACAATCGTGGGAATTACAATGAGTTAAGTATGAAGGATGAATGGCTGACAGTACTACTGTTCAACTTACAATATCATAGAAGGCCTGCCAAGCATACGTGATTAGAAAGTTTATCATGCTGCAATAATTGTAAAGGACTCCTTTATACTCTTCTAAATTTTCAAGACTTAAACTCAACTCCCAAACCCCATTTTTACCAATCTGGTTATGCAGACCTGCACAGAAACTGTAGAATCAGCAACACAAAATCACATAAATGAAGATAACTTCTTCAAAACTCGCCCAAACTCCATGAAGTAAACTTCACTATATCTTAATACTATAGGCGCCCAAGATGAAAGCCCAAAATAGACTCAAAAGACCTTAGATTATTTGGCACGCAAAACCAAACAAACACATAAAGGTACGGCCAAAGAGAAAAGACGATTTGCTTTATAAAATTCAATGCTTGGATATAAATTCTGAGATTTGGAGGAAGGGGTCGCCTCAACCTTCCAAATGCATTTTCTCAATACCCATAAGCAGAATAAAATCGTCCATAAACATATGATTGATTATCTAGATCAGCCACAGGCAAACAGCAACTGTGAAAATGACAGAAATACATGAACTCAAACTCCAAAATGCAAAACAGTAAACTAGAATCCTACTCTCAACTAGTTGCTATATTTCAAGCAAGAAGCCAAGCCTAGCTAGGAGGTATGCATCCCTCGAAGCAATCCTAAAACCATTCCGGCAGCATAACTTTGCATAAAATTCAAGATGCTGAAATGAAGATCCTAAACTTCCTTATATAACTTTGCTAGGCACCTCTAGAAGCTTCCAGAAGGTGCGCTCCACTCAGAGAAGCCCTAATTCCTTGTTCACTGTTGACTCAAGGAATGGCGTACCTTTTTCCTAAGGTAAATCTCACGCCATTTTCACTTTTTACATCCTTCCTCAAGTGGCGTACCTTTTCTCTAAATCAGCATTGTTAACAAAGGTACAAATTCACTTAAATTATTTGGATGAGGCGCCAACCCATAGAAGTCCCCTTTTAAAAAATGACTTAAGTTTGTGAAGCTAGACCAAGGGGGGAAATAATTATCTCTCCAGAACTGCATCCATGCGCCAAATCAGATACTGCCAGCTGAACCACAGATGAGGCAAGTCAAGAACACTGAAGCCAACAAGACCACTGCCAGAAATAAAATTTACTAAAAATAGTAAATTCCGGAAGTAACTCGGATTATCATGCTAGATATACCAATGCGAAGCTCTCTGTAAACCCAGAAAAGAGTTGCCAACTAATCACCAAGATTCTAGAAGCACACTTCAACACAAGCTGAAACGCCCTCCTAGAAGATAGGAAACCCTAATTTTGCTTCCGAGTAGTCTACGGGTCACCAGGATAGACTAACGGCCAACTGTCAGGTCACTGTTGAGAAGGGGACATTACAACCTCCTAGTCAAGGGAAGATTATTGTTTATTCCCAAAATCACAACGAATGCAATGACACTAAACTTGATACATTGCCCAAGGCTTATACAATTGAGAGTTCCTCACAAAACTTTCAGCAGAGACTAGCAGATATCAAGTGAAAACACTCTCATTAGTTACATTGAATACCTGTTCAAGGGCATGGTGGCCTCTTTCTTAGGCACAATGAACATGTTAATGATTCATCATTTCAGTCAAGAATTATAATTACCCTGTCTCTACACAGTTATTTATACAGATGTCAAGCTTTGAAAGTTGATGTCATGCTTCATGCTATTATCTGAGCTTCATATTGGTTGCCTTATTTTATGATTGTACTCAAGAATTTATACATATCATGAAGTTACATGGGGTTCCAGCAGAACAATATGGATTAAGAAGCTTCATGGCAACTTTGGGCCTTGTATTGGTTATCATGCTTCATAAATGTTGTCGGTGCTTAAAGTTGTAGGTTCCAGAATCCAAATCCCTAAAGCCAGTTTGTTTTCTGAGTGCCAAGGGTGTCAAACTCAAAGCAAGAAACCTCTAACTCAAGCTTTCCTAGAAGTATCCTAAATAGGATTAAACTTAGTTGAAGATATACAAATGTATAAATTGTGCAATAGTACCTGGTGTACACTTGACTCTAAAAGCTTTCACTATGTCAAGGACCAACCTACTGCGATAACCTCTATTAAGCTAATAAATACATCACTACATGACAACGGGATGTGGTTATGCACAACATGATTTTTCCAAAGGTAAGAACAATTATGGATTGCTGAAGATGTTTTCCTTAGTTAAAATACCGAACCATAAGGTACATACAAGTTACCTCCTACTCCTAATCTACTAGTGAAAGATGTGTTCGTCAGAATGCTTGGTGGATCATTGTTTCTAAGACTGATGCCTAATCATTGGGTTACAAAATCCAAGAACACCATAAGGAACAAATCGAAATCACAAAAGAATATGAGCTATGCATACACATACACCACAAATTATGATATCGAGCAATTGAGCATACTTACTAATCAGCTTGGCTATAAAAATTCATATGCAATGAAGAAAAGACCATTACAAAGCTTGTAACAACTTAGAATGTTGTCTCATTCATCTGACCTTTGATTACATTCATACCAATGAACTGGCAAGAGGAAACCCTAAGCTAGAACTTCCCAAAAATTCCGCAAATGGAACCATGGAGACATTCAACTATGAGAATCATTTATAATATAAACCTTTGTGAGATTTACAAACATCTATTGCTCTAATGGCGATTGGATGAGTAGGAGTTGAAACCCTAGAACCTCCTTTGGTTTGCAGTTGCATGGAAGAGCAAAATGATTAACCTCCCTTTTGGAAAATGAACTAGCATATATGGCACTTTGTTGGTTGCCTTGTCACTTTAGGAATCAAGGAGGAATTGGTGGTCAATGGATGAGGTGTGCAAGGTGAGTTTAGATCTCATGAAATTCACTTAAATGGTGGCGTGGAGCTTGTGTGGAAACCATCTGCACCAAAAACATAACCATCGCATCAATGGCAACATGGTGTTCGTCATCCTTTTCCATTGTTGGAAGTACATGTGAATCTGCACCTTTGAGATGAATAATTGTTTCTAGGCGGGAAAAAATTGATTTGGTAGTTGTAGGGTCTTATCAAGTTATTAATGGTGTCTTCGGTCGTGTTGGGAGGTAGGTGGGAGTGAACAATGCAAAAATGTGAGAGTTTTGGGGATCGAGTGAATGGCATACTTTATGCTCAAAGCAAACAAATAAGAGTATCCTTGCATATTTGACTCTGAAAGGACACATGAAGGAAGTTATGAAGAATCAAGGATTAAAGATACCAAGGAATTCATCCCTTTAGGTATGCAAATCAGGGTAAGTCCAAACTTGCAATCTCAATAAGGTAATATAGTGTGTGACATTGGGGATTAAGAGTTAGGAGTCCCTCTTGCTAGGTACCCAAATAAGGACATGTTTGAATCTGCGATCTTGGTGAGATAGTATAGGGAAAATATCAAGGATTGGGGTTCATGGATACTTCATACCACATACCATATTAGAAGTATTCCCACATCTCTGACTTGGAAAAGTTTATAGAAGAAAATGTCAAAAGTCGGGGATTAGGGATACCAAGGAAAAGGTACTTGGGTAAAGGGATGGCCAAAACTTCGGCTCCAAAAGGTAACTTAGTGTAAAGGATAGAGGAGTTAGGGTTTTAAGGAAAAACATGCCAGTGAAATAAAGTCCAAAGCATTGAAAAAGGCAAGGGCATATGCGAGGAATAGATGAAAGGGAAGGAAAACTCCAAAGTTCCGATAGGGATAGAGAATGAGCG
>CM021103.1:565178637-565303209 GCA_007115665.2 Sequoiadendron giganteum | reverse complement strand
GGGAAGTAGTAGAGGAATCTAGAAGGGGTGGTTTTGTTCTAAGAGACTTCAACAACACTTTTATAGCCCTTGTACCTAAGAAAGAGGAAGTGGTAACTTTCAGTGATTTTAGGCCCATCTCTTTATGTAATACGATTTACAAGGTGATATTGAAGGTAATGGCCAACAGATTGGAGGCTGTTCTTGATACCGTAATTTCCTCGGAGTAGAGTGGATTCTCACCGAATCGTTCTATTTATGAAGGTGTAATTGTTGCACATGAAGTGATACATTCTATCCGGTTAGCACATATTGAAAAAATGGTGATAAAATTAGATATCAGAAAGGCGTATGATGAAGTGAACAGGGATTTCCTATTAAAAGTGCTTAGGAAGTTTGGCTTTAGTGAGGAGTGGATAAAATGGGTCGAAAGCTGTATCAAAACCCCTCGCTTCTCAGTCTTGGTGAATGGAAGCCCACAAGGATTCTTTGAGTCAGAGAAAGGCTTGAGGCTTTGGGTCGATTGATAGCTAAGAAAAGGAGGGATGGGGTCTGGAAAGGTGTTCAAGTGGCTGAAGGCTTCGACTCATTATCTCATCTGCAATTTGCAGATGATACCCTTCTGATGGGGGAAGCATCCTTTAGGGAAGCTAGGGTGATAAAAGGTGTCTTGTATAAATATAGTGCAGCTTTTGGTCAGTGCATAAACTGGAGAAAATTAGAAATCTATTTCTTTAATACTAAGGGTTAGAAGCAACAAGAGATTTGTTCAATTTTAGGGATGAAGATGGGCACTTTACCAAGGAAATATTTGGGTATCCCTCTATTTGGGGGAGCCAGTAAATCGGCTGTGTGGAAGGATTTGGTGGACTGCTGCCTAAAGGATATGGATGGTTGGAAGAGTAGATGGCTAACTTCAGCAAGTAGGATTTTGATGTTAAAGTCGGTTATCTCTGCCATTCCTATCTTTTCGATGATGTGCCTAAGAATACCGAAGAAAATTATAAGGGTTATAGGTCAAAGGATGCGAATTTTTTTCTGGAATGGTGCAAATGAACAAGATAAGATTCCCCTTCTTTCATGGGAAAAGATTTGTATGTCGAAAGGTGAGGGAGGTGTAGGTTTGAGAGATTGGAACATTTTGAATGAAGCTTTGGGGGCAAATTGGTGTGGAATATCTATTCCCAACCGTCTCAGCTGTGGGTCCGATCTTAAAAGCTAAGTATTTAGACTCAATGGAAGATAATAGGATCCTAACCATGTGTAACCCCCTTGCTGGCTCTGCCATATGGAATTTTATCATTTCCTGCCATCAGGTAATAATAGATCATGTAACATGGCAGATTGGAAATGGTTTGAGGGCAAAGTTCTGGGAGGATTCGTGGGCTGGTTTTCCGGTTTTGAAAGAAAACGAAAATCTACGGGAAGTTCAAAATTGGTTTACTCAACATTGGGGAGAAAAGGTTAGCGAGTATCTAGAATTAAGAGAAGATGGTTAGGAGGTGAATGGGGTTGGAAACCCCTCCACAATGTTGGTTTATTAGATAGGTAGTGGGATATCATGTAGGAGATTCTAAACTCTAGAAAAATTGTGAGGTCAAATTGTGAAGATAGAGTAGTTTGGTGTGGAGCAATGGATGTCAAGTATTCGGTTAAGTTGGGATACTATTTGTTGGATGTTGGAGCAAGGGGTGAAGTGTGGCCGGTTGATCTATGTTGGGGGAAGGAGTGTCTACCTAAAGCGGGAACCTTTGCATGGTTGGCAATTAGAGGCCATATTTTAACAGGGGAAAGAAGGTGTTTGGGTTTTTGTGGACCTTCGAGATGTGTCATGTGTGGAAAGGCGGAGGAAACGGTGGACCATTTATTGCTCCATTGTAAAATGGCTGCTTCTTGTTGGGATATGCTATTGAAGTCTTTAGGATGGCACGGGCCTCTACCAGACACTTTAAAGAGAGTTTTTGAAGGGTGGCTAGTGCAGATGAAGAAATCGACCCTCTCATACGTATGGAAGGTAAGCCCATCTATAGTAATTTGGGAAGTATGGAAAGAGTAGAATAGAAGAATCTTCTTAGAAAGAGAAGAGACATTAGAGAGACTAAAATTCAAAATTAATCATTCTGTGGAAGAATTGGTAGGAGCAACAGCCTCATCCTTTTTTAATCCAAAGATTCCCTTCACTTTGGAGGACAAACACATTCAAGCCATATGGCTTGGAATTCAGTTAAGGCTCGTTAAGGGGTCTGGTTGGGTTAATCCGACTCCAAAGAACTCAGAGGTGGTAAAATGGGAAAAACCAATGGAGGGATGGTGGAAGGTAAACTTTGATGGAGCTTCAAAAGGAAACCTGGGGCCCTCAGGGGCGGGTAGCATTGCTCGTGATTGGAATGGAAATGTGTTGGCCTTAGGAGCGATGATGTTGGAGGAAGGGACTAACAATGTGGCTGAAGCAGCTGCAACTTTAATGGCAATTAAGTTAGTCAGAAAGCTAGGGGCAACAAAGGTTCATTTGGAGGGTGATTCTTTGGTAATCATCCAAGCAATAATGAAGGGAGATATAGATGCTTGGCATTTGTAGGGAATGATTAGAAAAATCAATGAAGAGCTATCATATTTTAATGAATTCAAGGTAAGTCATGTCAGGAGAGCTGGAAATATGGAAGTAGATACCCTCTCAAAATGGGCTTTAACGTTTGTAGAGGTTGGTGAATTTAGAATGGAAGATTTTAGTCGAATAGTTTTGGAGGAAGACCCATTAAACGCATTAAATGCAGAAAGGAGTAAATGACAAAGAATAAAGGACTGTTTTTGAAACTCTTGAAGCACTTGAAGAATTGATGTTGCCTTGGTTGCCGACACTGGACGTACGTTCGACATTAATGGAGATGGTTGGCAATGTGATGTGTATTGATAATACACATTACGGTTTTCTTGATGCTTCTCGGGTTTTGGTGGTAAGCAAAGCTTCCAAGGTAGTGACGGTGAGCATTTTACAAGCTAGCGTCACAGTGAAGAAATGGAGGCAAATTTCACATTGCAGTCAAGGAGGAAATTGAATCCATTTACTGGGAAAGCAACAGTGAAGAGGTTACGAGGAATGTTCTTGTTCAAGGATGAGAAAGTGGCGCAATCTATCCAGGTAATGGGCAAAGGCTTTGGAGACTTGAAACACAGATTCCAGACAAATATGGATGTATATTCATTAATCATGGTGTGGGCTTTGGACTTGGGCGAGCCGGTGGAGGAGGTGAGAAAAGTAATGAAAGCTTTGGTGCACGAAGACTTCTTAGTGAATATGGGAAGCATCCTGGAATGGGCCATTTCGGGTGTAGGTTTGGATGTGAGTGAAGGTGTGGAAGATGAAGAATTTGAGGAAGCTGAGATGAACCGTCCCTTTATCAGATGGCCGGAAGGAAGAACCAAAGCACAGTGGAGGGAAGGAGCTGACCGGGGGTGGAAAGCGTTGAAGCTCTGTGTGGAATTGATGGAGGTTGAAGAGGTCATCGAGGAACTCAAAGCTATAGCTAGAGCGGAGATGTTGGAGAAGAAAGGATTACGGCAGAGGAAGAAGCAAAAACAAATAATGGTGCAAAATCCATTATACCTAGGTAGCTCATCCAAAACCCTGGCGTAATCGTTTGGTTTGGATTTCATTTGTCTACTGTTTTGTCTTGCTCTGTGTCGCTGCTATTCTGGGGTTAAGCCCATTTTTGACCGTTGGAATTGTAAACAGCCTGGGGGACGAGAAATAGCTGGTAGGTTAGTATTTCAGAAGATACTGTAAATTTTGGTGAAATTGCTGGATTAGCAGAAAATATTTGAAGGTAGCTGGTAGGGTTTGAACTTCAGAAGTTACTGTAAATTTTGTTCTATCAATAATATAATAAACTATTATTACCGATCAAAAAAAAAGAAAAAGCTAGTCAAATAAAAATGAACAACATAGTGCTGTTCATGGCTCAATGTGATGGTTAAATCGTGGCATTGTTGTCCTTGCCACCTTTGTTCAAACCCCCATTGGGCTGTTCAGCTCGTGGGCTTTGAGCCCCAACTAGGCCATTGAGCTTGCAGATTCAAAACCCTTCTAGATTCAAAACCCTTGCTGGGCTGCTGAGCTCACAATTTTGGACTGTTGCTTTAATGCTGAGTGTTCGTGTTGGGGATGAGGTCCCCCATTTGTGGCCTTGCCGGGGTTGAGCCAGGTAAAAGATTCCCGAGGTACCAAAAATAGCAAAAATAAACAGCATAGTATCTTTACTTTAGTGGCTGAAGATCAGAAGATGCAGTTCTCTAGAAGTGGTAGCACCTCACTAAAAGTGGCAGCAGGTCTCTGAAAGTAGTGACAGATGTGAAACTGGTGGTAAGAATGCAAAGGAACAGCAACAGCAAATAAAAATGTGGAATGAACTTGTTTTTGTCGTTTTAGGGTTGAATAAGGGGTGTGGGAGGGTTTGTAGGACCTCCACACCCCTATTAAAACAGTATGTTTTAAGTTGTGAAGGATTTTTATTTTTAAAACTTGATAAAATGCTGATGGGCCAGAGATGTCCAGCCGTCCTTGGAGTGGTTGAGGGATGTCTCAGACGTCCCCAACTGCTGCAGGGATGGCCAAATGTCCCCACAAAGTTCCTTCTTCTAAGACACATTTCTAGGGACAGCCAAGGGACATTCCTTGTCGTCTTGCTATACCTGAAACGCCTTAGAGGACAGGGTTGTGTCCCCATGGAACATAACTCTTAGGTAGATAAAATATCTCGGAACTGATATTTTTCAGGGTTTTTTAGATAGATGTATTCAAGATATCTATACTAGTTATATATTTTCTAAACATGCATATATATATCAGTCATCATTCAAACCGTAAATCACTTAAGAAGCCATGGCTTAGAGTGTTTTAGCTTAAAGGAGGAATGAGTTTGATTGCAGCAATCCTTTTGATGTCATGTCTTATCGAAATTTGATTACAAAATTTGGGGAGTTTAGGGGTTTTGAAGGTTCTTGCAACCAGCTTTAATGAGTTGATTCTGCATGTAAAACAACCAAAGTTCATTCTAAAACAATGTGAGGGAGTTGTGGCCAGGACCAGAGGAAAATGTGGTGATTAATCCTTCAGAAGTAGCTCTGCCCCCATTTTAGGTTGAATCACTTTAGCAGATACGCCGTTAGCCAATGCTTTATTGTCATTTTGTTAAATAGAGTTTCATATCTTGGCTGAACTTACTATATTTATCCACAATAACCAAGATTCAACAAATATTGTAGAGTTGGTGCTAATATTATTTGATATCCTTAGGACTGTAGAAGCTTTATTGCATTTTGGCACCTATAGCAAAAGGCTAAAAGATTGTGTTCCTGGGCTGTAACAGTTGTTTACTTCTTTCTACTGTCTTGGGTTGTAAAAGTTATTTTTCATTTCATTCTCCTATCTTTGATATTGTTCTAAACATACCTTTCTTTCAGGGAAAATTATTACAATGGTAGTATGCCAAGGTGCTTTGTTTCATTCCTTTATTGAACTGATTTAGACATTGCAAGATCTGGTCAATGGTTAATAACAATGTTATGGAGATGGTATTTATAACAAGTTGAATATTTTCATTTATTTTTATGTTCGGGTTGCTTGATTTTGTATGTTTTATGTTCCTTCATCCTTTATATATCTATATTTATTATATATAGAAACACACACAGGGGACTGTTAACAAATCTATAATCGAATGGCAATTTGTGATTTTTAGAGAGAAGCTGCAAAACGGAAGGATCAACTGGCAGCAGCAAGAAGAAGGAAAGCAATTAAAAGGATAGAGAGCAAGATAGCTGCAGTTGCAAGAGACAGAGCTTGGGCTGAAAGGTTGGCACAATTGAAGCAAGCCGAAGCTGATGCTGAAAAGGAGTCAACAACTTGATAACCTTTCAGGAGGAACATTCCTTTATAAATGGGGTTTTTGTTGGAAAGCAAGAGCAATATTCTGCCCACATGCATGAGACAGAAACAAGGCTGCTCTTGATATCATGTATGCACTTAGTTTTTAAAATACTATTTTTTCTATAAGACCAGGGCAAATGTTCAATGGTTTTTGTCTGCACTAGCAGATACTTTTGCAGGCCCTTTTCATATTATACTTGACGGGTAATTTATTTATGTATGAACTCATCTGTTGTCCTCATATTCTTCTTAAACCTACTTTTATATCATAGAGGGGTTCAATCATAATGTTAAAATCCAACATGTTTACTTTTTGACAAGATTTGTTGAATGTTTGGTGTTCCTAGTCAGTTAAAATACCTAAAATACAGAAGTACTGTTTCCAAACCTCGAGAAATAGGAGAAAGCTGAACCCTTAATTCTGGGGCTTTATACAGATCATGTATATTCCATGCACATCGTTAAAGGGCTTTATACAGATCATGTATATTCCATGCACATCGTTAAAATGCTTGGAATTTTTCTTTTTCATTATCTTCTTTTTTCTTTTTGGATTTTTTTTAGTAGTTTTTTCTTTTATTTTCTAGCGTATGAAAGCTATGCCTTGTTAAAGTGCACGATTGATTAATTGCTCCAGGAATTTTCTAGGGTAATATAAAATCTGGGAATGCTGCATCATGCATCCAATTTTTTAAAGAGATTGTTGAACATTAGTAACACTTATTTTAAACTGATAGCAATAGCAAAAAGTGAACATGAAATTGATTACTTGATTACAACATTGATAATATCCCAATTTGAATCATAAACATCATCAAAGTTGGTTGAGTTAATTGGATTAATGAGATGGCCAAATTGTTTTTGATAGTTATGACCTTGCAAATGCTGGATTTTGAAAAGATAGGTGAACATTAGTAACACTTGTAATAAACTGATATGTAATAGCAAAGGTGAACATGAAATTGATTGCTTGATTGCAACTTTGATAATATCCCAATTTGGATCATAAACATCATCAAAGTTGGTTGAGTGAATTGGATTAATGAGACAACCAAATTGTTTGCAAGAGTTATGACCTTGCAAATGCTGGATTGGTGCAGAGGTGAAAACAACATATGGGAAGCATCTAAACTAGATTTCTTGAGAGTGACTCAACTTGTTGAACATAACTAGAATTATATTGGATTTGTTAGTAACTCCATGTTCAGATACTTGAGTCTGCTAAACTAGTGAGAAAACTATAACATGTCCTTAGTATTAGCTATGAATAATAGTCATTAAGCATTGCTTATTGGTAAAACTTAGATAAAGGAGAAAAACATAAGAACAAAACTGACCAAAACACAAAATAACTAACTTAGGTTACGAGTAAAATCCTAAGAGCAAAATGGATCAAAAGAGAAACTACGAAGAGGCCTAAAAATGAGCACATCAATCAAGATCATCAAGATTTGATGAAGGCACAAGTTTAATGCCTAGTTTAGGTCCATGCAATCAAACAATAGAATCAAATGTCAAACTAGAGGGCATGACAACATATGTAATGTAAGTGTTGGTAACAATGTTATCTATCATTGTGAAAGTGCTGGTAACAACATTATCTATCATTGTGAAAGTATTGATGCATTATTTGATCTTGCTCTTAGGGGAGCGCTCAACACGAAGAGGGTGTGGTTGTGTAATTGTGGGATGTAGCAATAAGCTTCCTCTACCATCACTATACCAAAAGCCAAACTAACTTCAAAAATAACACAATAATTGATAAAAAAATAAGCTTAGGGATTTTGTTTTTTCATCTTTGATATAGGTATCAAAATAATATTGTGTATTATTAATGGTCAATATTGTATTATTGTAAATTATTAGATTAGATTCTTTCTATTCTCTTCTTCGATATTGTTTTTGTTTTAGAAACCATGTTTTTAGAAACATCTGTATTGTAAAATCTATAAGAACGTTTGCTTCTTCATTTAAGATATTGAAGATTTAATCATTTCATGGTATCATAGCGGGTTGGGTGGAGTGGGAACAATTTCAATTTTTTTTTGGGCATGAATGCTCTTTGCCTTTTTTTTGCATGACTTCTTGTGTGAAAGAAAATCGTGACCTTCCTCTGCAAAAATCACATTGTTTCCTTAAGCACGAATTTTTGTGAGTTTATGGGCATTCTGTGAATCGAAAGACGTGATTTTTTGAAGTCTATGCGACTTCTTTCTGTCAATAATCGCGTTTTTGTGTTCGTTCATTGTGCACACGACCATTTTTTCCGACACATTTTTTTTCCAGAGACGAGATTCATTCCTTTTGTCGTGCAAACATTTGTGTATCTTCTCTGGTTGCACGTTTTGTTTGTCTCGTCTTAGCACGCGTTTCTCCTTGATTTTTTGAAGTCTATGCGACTTCTTTCTGTCAATAATCGCGTTTTTGTGTTCGTTCATTGTGCACACGACCATTTTTTCCGACACATTTTTTTTCCAGAGACGAGATTCATTCCTTTTGCCGTGCAAACATTTGTGTATCTTCTCTGGTTGCACGTTTTGTTTGTCTCGTCTTAGCACGCGTTTCTCCTTGATTTTTTTGCGGGCTTTCATCTGCATATGATTTTTGTGTCGTCTCTTTGATCTCTGTTTGGTCGTTTTGTCTTTGAGGATGCAATTCCTCACATTCTCTTTTTCTCGGTTTGTGGGCTTTTGGGGTTCAGTGACACATTTTTTGCTTGGATTGGAGATTTTTGCATCCTTTTCAAAGTTCATGTGTGGGTTTTCTAGAACGGTTTTTTCAACCTTTACATGCACGTGTTTTTTACATACCTGCGACCTATGAGGTTTTTGTGCACATGCCTAGCTTTGATGCGATCTGCTCCTAAATCCGCGTGTTCTCTATCATCTCTGATCGAATCTTTTCTAGCGTCGGATTTGATCAATGATCTAGGGTTTCGAGCCTTCTATTCTATCAAATTTTTGAATTTGAGGCTTTGTTTTTGTCTGTAAACAATGGCATCTTTATCTTACATCATGTTGGAGGGCAATCAGAAGTTCAACGGTTGCAACTACAACACCTAGAAGCAGCGTATGATGACAATTTTTGAATATCGGTGCCTTGACCAGATTATTCTAGGCAACAAGGCATGACCTACAAAGGCAGACAAAGATCAAGAAAAGATTGATGAGCAAAATCAGGAAGCCGTGATGCTTATTAAATTGTCATTGATGACCAGTTGCCTCAAGTACCATCTAACAAATGAGCTAAAGAAATTTGGGATCTTTTGAAAGATCTTCATGAAACATCCGACAAGAGCCATGCGTTCTTTCCGAAAAACATGTTGTTCTCCATCATGATGGATGATAAGACAACTCTGCATGTGCACTTGACAAAAATCAAGGACATCCGTGATCAACTAGAGGTTATTGGTCGGAAAATGGAGGAAGATATGGTAGTCATCACTTTGAAGAGTCTATCGAAATCTTATGAACACTTTATTGAGACACTCAACATTACCTCAACTAATGTTGACTTGAAGGTTTTAGATCTTTGCACTATACTTCTGTAGCAGAATCGTTGGAAACATCAGTTCAGTAGCGGTGCTAGTTCATCTTCCACAAAGCAGGCATTTCCTGCTAAGACATTTCAGAAGAATAAGGGCAAGAATCAACCCTCTCAATAGACCAGTCAAGCACAATCTCAAGATTCTTCCAAGAAGAAGAATGTTCAATGTAACTATTGTCACAAGTATGGTCACATGAAAAAAGATTGTCGGAAATGCTTGGTTTTTGAACAAAACAAACAAGGAGAGTCGAAACCTAAAGCCCATGTTGCAGAGCACATTGAGTAGGAGTCTGCGTTCTATGCCTTTATGGCCAAGAGTCCTATAGATCCTGTTAAATCCTTTGTTTGGTATATTGATTCAAGTGGATCTCGACAGTTCACTCATCGTCGGGATTGGTTCATTGAGTACATGCCATTCAGAGATTCAATTATCTTTGGAGGAGGCGAGGAGTATATTGTTGTCGGAAAGGGCAACATGCAGATTCATTTTGAAGGGATAAATTTAATATTTTTTGATGTATACTTTGTACCTGACATGGAGCTGAACTTACTTTCACTTAGTCAAATCATGACTCTCTCCTTAGCTAGATTTTGTTTTCAGCATGCATACATGCAACATTGTTGATAGAGAGACTCACACTATAGTTGTTTAGGGACTTGAGGATCATGGTCTATATAGACTTGGTGAGTCTGGTGATTCTCAAGAGCACACTATGGCAGCCAGGAGTACTTCCATCAGTAGCCTTTGGCATTAGCGCTATGGGCACCCGAATATGCAATATCTCTCTCAGTTATCTCAAGATGATCTAGTTGATGGTCTACCTGCGGTTCAAACTCAAAATCATGGAGTATGTGAAGCTTGTCAGGCTGGAAAACAGCATCGGACTCCATTGTCAAATGTTGACTCATGGAGAGCTTCCAAGGTATTATAGTTGGTTCATGCTGATGTATGTGGCCCAATGAACACTCCTATTACTGGTTGCGGGTATTTTTTGTTATTTGTTGATGATTTTAGTATAAGAACGTGGGTGTATTTTCTTAAAAACAAATAAGTGTTTGGTATATTTCAATAGTTTAAGGTCTTAGTTGAAAAAGAGTTAGGCTCTTAAATAGTCACTCTTAGATTTGATAATGGGGGGAGTTTTGTTCTAATGACTTCTCCAGTTTCTAAGTTGTACATGGCATTAAGCGCCAACTTACCACACCATACACCCCTCAGCAAAATGGTGTAGCTGAACGTCGCAATCACACCATTATTGAAATGGCTCGTTCTATGATGGAGCATAGACATGTTCCTAAGAAATTATTTGCTGAAGCAGTTTATACCGCAGTCTATCTTCTGAATTGGTCTCCCACTTATGCCATTAAGAAGATGACTCTTGAAGAAGCTTGGTCTGGATGCAAGCCTAAGATCAACCACCTGAAATTTTTTGGCTCTATTGCTCATGTGTGGATTCTAGATGCCAAGCACACTAAGTTGGATTCCAAAAGCTAGAAACTCATGTTCATTGGTTACAATGAGAATCATAAGGCATAGAGGCTGATTGATGTAGATATAACTCGTCTAATCTTTAGTCGTGATGTTGTGGTTGATGAACTACTAGACCCTTCTATCAGTCTTCTCCTTTTGTGAGTCTCGAGGATTAGTATATGCAGGCTTCTAATTTGGGTGTTTGTCTTCCCCTAGCTCCACGTGATGGGAGGGATTCTGCAGTTGTGTAGGCACCTCTGCAGAATGTTCCACCACCTGCCCCTCCTCAGGACAATCTGGATCCTCATCCTACTGATTTTGTTCTAGCCACCCCTAGTGAGGTTGTTCCTCCTGTTTCAGATATTGGTACTTCTACTCTCCGACCTAAATGGTATGCTAAAACCATCAGTGATCTTCATGATGATGAACTGATTGAGGGTAGATTTGCTCGAAAAAAGAGCAAGCAACAAAATACCATTAATTTTTCTCTTATGGCCAATCTTCATAGCATCTTTGAGCCCGAAACATATTTAGAGGCTAAAGGCATACTTGAGTGGGAAAAAGATATGGACGTTGAACATCATAGCCTTATAAAGAATAACTCTTGGGTCCTCTCTAATCTTCCACCTGGGAAGAAGCCCATTGGCTGCAAATGGGTGTATAAAATTAAGTACAAGGCTGACGAAACTCTTGATAAGTATAAGGCTCGATTAGTAGCCAAAGGGTTCTTGCAGATAGAGGGCATTGATTATGAGGAGACTTTTTTCTTCTACAACCAAAATGATTACTATTTGGCTTGTCTTCGCTACTGCAGCCCAGTTTGGATGGAAATTCCATCAAACAAACGTCAAGAGTGCGTTTCTCAATGGTGATCTACAAGAAGAAGTCTATATGACACAACCTCCTAGTTTCAAGGTTGTTGGTAAAGAACACCAAGTATGCAGACTCATGGAAGCACTCTATGGCCTTAAACAAGCTCCATGCGCATGGTCCATGAAAATTGATAAGTACCTTGTTGATCATGGTGTTCAGAGGAGCCCTTCTGATTCTAATTTGTATGTCAAACAGTCTGGTGATGATATTATTTTGCTTGTTGTCTATGTTGATGACCTTATCATTACTAGCAGCTCCAAACATTTGATTGAGGAGATCAAACATAATCTCAGTCAATCATTTGACATGACAGATTTGGGACTTCTTCATTATTGTCTCGGTGTTGAGGTTTGGTAGATAGCTAATAACATCTTTATTTCTTAGTCCAAGTATGCTCATAGTTTGCTTGATAAGTTTAGAATGAATGATTGCAAACCTGCATCTACACCTATGGAGAAAGGGCTAAAACTATCAACAAAATCAAATTCGCCTGTGCAAAATGAATCATTCAGGCAATTAGTATGTAACCTCATCTACCTCACTGCTACTAGACCTGACATCAGTTTTGTTGTGAGCTACATCTCTCGCTTCATGACAACCCCTAAAGCTGAGCATTGGGTTGCAGTGAAGCGTGTGTTGCAATATGTGAAAGGCACTTCTGATTTTGGCATTCTATATGGAAGGTGCAAAGATCCTAACCTAATTGGCTATACAAACTCTGACTAGGCAGGTTTTGTTGATGATAGGAAGTCTACTTTTGGGTATGTATTCAGTATGGGTACAAGTACAGTTACACAGACCAACAAGAAGCAACAAGCAATGGCTCTTTCCTCGACTAAAGCTAAATATCGGGGAACTGTTAAAGCAACTTGTGAGGTAGTTTCGCTTTGAAGGGTGCTTTCTGACATGCAAATGTCTCAAGCAGGACCTCCCCCCTTGTACCGTGACAATCAAGGGGTGCTGAAACTCACCAAAAATCTAGTCTTCCATGAAAGGACAAAGCATGTTGAACTTCTTTGTCATTTCATCTGCTAGCTTGTCGAAGATGGATTGGTGGAATTACAGTATGTTTTGACTGAGGAGCAGACTGTTGATATTCTCACCAAGTCTCTGGGCCCAGATAAGTTTGTCAAATTTAGGGAGCATCTTGGTGTAGTTGATAGATTGACCATTAAGGGAGGGTATTAAAATAATATTTTGTGTATTATTAATGGTCAATATTGTATTATTGTAAATTATTAGATTAGATTAGATTCTTTCTATTCTATTCTTTGATACTGTTTCTATTTTAGAAACTATGTTTTTAGAAACATCTGTATTGTAAAATCTATAAGAAGAACGTTTGCTTCTTCATTTAAGATATCAAAGATTTATTCAATTCAATAGGTTCTTTTAGACATTATGTCAATACTTTGATGCTAATTGACATATTTTGTCATATATTTTGTTAGGTTTTATTTCAAGATTTTGTCATTTTTTTCTATGTTAGGGTTTGTGTCAGGGTTATGTTAGGGGTTGCTTTAGGGTTGCATTACATTACACTCACAAATTTGAATTAGCACTAGGTTTCTGATGAATTTACATTTGTGTCAAGGTGTAAAGGAATAAAAACTAAGCTCCCATAAATATTTAGGGTAAATAAATGTAAATGAGGAATTAATGAATAAAGTTCCCTAGATATTAGAGTTAAGATAGAAATACACACCTTATTAGATTTGGAAATAGAAATATAACAAAAGAAAATGCGTACCTTGATTTAGAGAAATAGATTGATTTGATTGTGATAGAAGATTGGTACTAGGTTTCTAAAATTGGATTTGAGATGACTAGGATGAGAGGACCAAGACTTGCAAGTTTTCAATTTGTTCAAAAACTTGCTTCAATCTTGTAGTTGTGGAATTGATCACCACATATGTAGGTTTGACCATTTTTTTGATGATTTTTGTTTGCAAATTTGACCTTGATGTTTGCAAGTTTTTGTATCTACAAAGAGAGAATCACTTGATGTTTGTACTTACAATGAAAAAACTAATTGTGTTGATGAAGGCATTTTGGAGCTTGCTATGTAAGGATCTTCACCCTAGATAATTGTTGGTTGATTTAATAATTTGAAAAGAGTTGAAAGACAACAAACAACAATGCAAATGATACTAATGTGGCTATGATGATGCTAGGTGGTTTGACACTTGAGACTAGATGCAATGGTATGCATTACAATGAATATTGGAATGACCTAGTGCAAGAACTAGATTTTTTCCATGTGTTTATGTGGAAATTTGAATAGTGATTGATGAGCAATCCTTTTGACACAGGTATGGAGGGGTTGTCCTAATGATTGATCTTAATTTCTTGATATATACAAATGACTTAGGGGGGTGTCCTTTTATACTTGTCCTAAGCACATAATTTGAAAGTTTTTGGCATGGGAGTTGACAAATAATGACTAGTTGGAAAGGGGCTATGATGGGTTCAGGGTTAAATTTAGATTTTGAAACTTTAGTCAATCTTATAACTATGGAAATCAACTTGGCTCAAATCCACTCTTGTAGTTTTTAACCTAATAGGGGAACTGTATAATTAGGACTTGAGAATCGTTTGAATAAGGGATAACTTATGTTTGTGAAAGTCAAACCGAGTCTAAGGTCAATAGGAGTGCCAAACCTATCAAAATCATGTGTTAGAGCAATGTAATTAGGACACCTACACATAGTGGTGTAAAACATAGTAGAAGTGCAAGGTGTGCACTTTTCACCCTTACATAAAATTGATTTTTTGGTAGAGTCCATAACACATTTGTTGTGCAAATAAATACACTGTATAATAATTTTAAGGATCCATATATGATTTATTGAACTATTTAGGAGGGTGGCATGTATGAAAGCAATCACATTGCATGCAACACTATAAACACAACTACTCATTTCTTTTGCATAAAAAAATAAAAAGCATTTGACGACTATTTCTTGTTTATGTTTCTTGCATTTGAAATGAATGAAAATTTGGTCCAAATTTATCTTATTGTGTTGAAATCTCCACAAGCATCCTACCTATGCTCCACAAATCTCATTTCATGTTAGCTTCAATGAACCATGCGCTTTTATGTTCTATAATATGTGAAACTAAGTTCTTTGTTAATTTGAGCTCCAAGTTGGTCTAATACATTGTATAATAACATTAAGGATCCATATATTATGATTTATTGAGCAACTTAGGAGGGTGGCATGTATGAAAGCAATCACATTGCATGCAACACTATAAGCACAACTAGTCAAACAACTACTCATTTCTTTTGCATAAAAAAATAAAAAAGTATTTGATGGATATTTCTTGTTTATATTTCTTGCATTTGAAATGAATAAAAATTTGGTCCGAATTTGTTTTATCATGTTGAAATTTTAGGTCAAGACCACTCTTGACACACAGCTTTATATTTGTGTGTCAAAACTTGCATTAGGTTTGTATTAGAATTTGTGTTAAGATTTCCATTGAGGTTATGTTAGGACCATATTTTGGACAAACTTATTAGATTTTTGGCATTTTATTCATTTTTTTGAAAATATTGAATCAAATAATGCCTAATGTGTAAGCCTAGTAATCCTAATGTGAAAGGTTGAGAAAAACAAAAAAAGTGATGTAAATATTATCCTTATTTACAAAAAAATATAGTAGTGCATCTTTCCTAACATCCAAGGTAAAAAAAGCTCCAATAATGAAGGGTATATGTTTCTCCTTGTGGCCTAGATATTTGACAAAGATATAGAGTGTGCTTGATGTTGAGTAGACTTGATAATGGCAATTCAAAAAGGTGGACGTTCACACCTTGAAATGTTTCCCTATGACTATGAACCAATTGAATTGAATGGGCAATTAATACTCATACACTAGAAATAAGTTGGAAAAAAGAAATAGATCAAATCTAATAGCCTTAGAGGGCCACCAAAGTTCTTGAAGTACAAGAATGGCAACCTATGAGAGGTAACTAGCTAGACAATGGTTGTCAGGATAAACTCAATTATGTGAACAATCAAGGATACCATGCACACTCATTCATTGAGCTTATGTATATATTGATACACAAGATACTACCTAAGGGGAAACTCTTATATTAGGAAAAAATATATAACCTCTCAATGTGTTTCATTGGATATTATAATTCATATACACATCCACCTCAATTGTTGTTATGCAAAATGTAAAGAAGCCCCTCAATCAACTAGTGGGCTTTCATCGACTATTGTTGTGTTATCAAGGATTGCAGTTCAAGAATCATTGAAATTCCTCCATGTTACATTTCATAAGATCTAAAGAAGAAAAGGAGAAAGAGAAACAAGAGGCTATTCAAGAAGAGTCGAGTGAGGAAGATACCTTCAATGTTGCCTCCTATCCACCTCATGTGAGTGCCTCTTTATCCACCTCATCTCACTCATCACTAGCTTCCTCACCATTGCTCTCAGCTCAAAACCCCTTTGTTCAATCCAATCCTTCATCCCAATCTTTTCCAAACATCGCCTCCTTCAATAGAGTGGGACCTTCATTCACTACACCCACTCCCATGATGCCACTATAATTTACCCATTGTACTGTCGAAAGCTCCTCCGGTTCCCCATCGAATACATTGTCATCTCAGATACAACATACACTCTCAAAGAAGAGGAAAGTAACTAAGCTAAAGATTCCTCAATTTGATGTTGTTGTTGATTTACTTCAAAGGTTGCCTCAACCTAAAAAGGCCAAGACAACTTCAAGGCTAATTTAAGATTCAACCTTAGTCCATATGTATGTGGAGGTTTCCCATACATTTACAAATAGGGATATCAATGAAGTGATTGGAAAAAAATCAATATCATAATAAATAAATTTGGACACTTTCTCTTATGATGAATACATTCGTAACTTTCAAGTGTCACTTGCCAAGCTCATTGAGAGGATAGAAAAGGACAAGCAATATAAATATGAACTTAGACAATAGGTAAGATTACTAGTTTCTTGTCTTAATTCTATAGTGGATACCTTAGCTCAACAATTGGACAAGATCATGAGTCTTTTGATCATAGTTCAGGAGGTGGTAAGGAAGTAATTGAAAAGATGTGTAGGCATCAATCCTATGGCGGGATAATTGAACATCGAGTAAGTGAAATTGTGACCAAAGTATTGGAATTCATTGAAGATTAAAAGGATTTTTATGATGAATTTGATACTAGAAGGAAGGATATTGATGATGAAATCAACTTGTCAAAGAAAGAAGAGATAGTATGGGGAAGGGTGAAAAAAACATATCAAGGAGATGGTTGAGATAGGTAATGATAGTTGATTGTAGAGAAGATAATTTAGAATGCTAAAGTTAATACGTTATTTTTATGGAGGAAAGGCATTGACTGGATATTGGTGGTTCTCAAGAAAAAATCCAAGAAAAGACCAAGTTACTAAAATAATGTGATCAAATTAAAATGGATGTTCAAATTGATTTTCTATCCATTAATTCAAATATTCAAACAAAGAATGATTCACAAGTCCTCAACACTTAGATCATCAAGGAAAGATTTATAATGATGATTGAAAAGCTATTTGATAAACAAACTTTTAGTGTAGAAGCTATGAAGAAGTTAACATTGATTCTACCCTGTTGCATTTCACTAGTCATCTCACCACAGTCTAAAACAAGTTGGAAGCTATACAAAGCAACAAGGCAATTTGGAAACTTGAAACCAATAACATTGTCATTCCTAGGTACAATAAACTTGGTCCTATTATTAAGGAATTTTGAGTTTACAAGGCCAAGAATGTTGCCCAAATGCCTCAATCTTTGATGAAGACAAAGATGACGAATATGGAGAGATTGTGCCACCTCTGTGCAACAATTGATTTTTTTATCATTTTATTTCTCATTACTTTAATTTATTAAAGCATTAAGGTCTCCAAAACTTTAAGGATTCTTTTAACCTTGTGTGCCTCGTAAATTGTCATCCATGACAATTTCACACTAGGTTTAGCCCCCCCTTATGTGCTTGGACCCAATTGTGCTCTTAAATTGCTCATTTTATGGTCATCTTTAGAAAATTAGAATTAAATATTGTGATCAAATTAAAATGGATGTTCAAATTGATTTTCTATCCATTAATTCAAATATTCAAACAAAGAATGATTCACAAGTCCTCAACACTTAGATCATCAAGGAAGGATTTATAATGAGGATTGAAAAGTTGTTTGATAAACAAACATTTAGTGTAGAAGCTATGAAGAAGTTAACATTGATTCTACCTTGTATTTCAGGAGTCATCTCACCACACTCCAAAACAAGTTGGAAGCTATACAAAGCAACATGGCAATTTGGAAACTCAAACCAATAACGTCATCACTCGGGTACAATAAACTTGGTCCTATTATTAAGGTATTCTGAGTTTACAAGGCCAAGAATGTTGCCCAAATTCCTCAATCTTTGATGAAGACAAAGATGACAGATATGGAGAGATTGTTCCACCTTTGCGCAACAATTGATTTTTCTTTTTCTTTTTATCATTTTATTTCTCATTAATTTAAGTTATTAAATCATTAAGGTCTCCAAAATTTTAAGGATTATTTTAACCTTTTGTGCCTCGTAAATTGTCACCCATGAAAAATTCACACTAGGTTTATCTCCCCCTTATGTGCTTGGACCCAATTGTGCTCTTAAATTTCCCATTTTATGGTCATCTTTAGAAAATTAGAATTAAATTGGGAATTATTATTTAATATTTATATCTTCTCTAAAACTACTACCAAAATACACTTGTATCTTTTCAAGGTCTTTTCTTGGATTTTTTCTTAAGAGTCACCAATATCAATTCAATGCCTTTCCTCCATAAAAATAGCCTATTAACTTTATCATTCTAAAGGATCTTCTCTACAAAGAAAGAAAGAAGAGATAGTATGGGGAAGGGTGGACAAACATATCAAGGAAATGGCTGAGATAGGTAATGATAGTTGATTGTAGAGAAGATCCTTTAGAATGAAAAAGTTAATAGGTTACTTTTAAGGAGGAAAGGCATTGAATGGATATTGGTGGCTCCTAAGAAAAAGTCCAAGAAAAGACCAAGTTACTAAAATAATGTGATCAAATTAAAATGGATGTTCAAATTGATTTTCTATCCATTAATTCAAATATTCAAAGAATGATTCACAAGTCCTCAACACTCAGATCATCAAGGAAGGATTTATATTGATGATTGAAAAGTTATTTGATAAACAAACATTTAGTGTAGAAGTTATGAAGTTAACATTGATTCTACCCTATTGTATTTCACCAGTCATCTCACCACACTCCAAAACAATTTGGAAGCTATACAGAGCAACAAGGCAATTTGGAAACTCAAAACCAATAACGTTGTCATTCCTGGGTACAATAAACTTGGTCCTATTAATAAGGTATTTTGAGTTTACAAGGCCAAGAATGTTGCCCAAATGCCTTAATCTTTGATGAAGACAAAGATGATGGATATGGCGAGATTGTTCCATCTCTGTGCAACAATTGAAAATTTTCTATCATTTTATTTCTCATTACTTTAAGTTATTAAAGCATTAAGGTCTCCAAAACTTTAAGGATTATTTTAACCTTTTGTGTGTCATAAATTGTCACCCATGACAATTTCACACTAGGTTTAGCTCCCCCTTATGTGCTTGGACCTAATTGTGCTCTTAAATTATCCATTTTATGGCCATCAATAAATTAGAAGTAAATTGAGAATTATTTTTTACATTTATGATGAGCACACAATTATACTGAGGAGGGGTGAATCAATATAATATAATATTTTTTAATTTAAAACTTAATTAACCACTACAATAACAACCATGCAAGATCTAACAATTATAAACACAAAAGGAACACACAATTTATGTGGAAACCCTTATAGGAGAAAACCATAGAAAAATAATGCAATATATGTATAAATCTTACAATATTTGTAGGCACCAAGCTAAATGAGACACCAATCCCCTGTTAATACAATTTTTGAGCACCAACCCACTGCATACACCAATCTCCACAACTGAGCACCAACTTAGTGAGAGACAACAATCTCTTCTAAATTGGAAGGCACCAACCTCTCCAATGACTACCTAAATCTGCACTTATGTTTGGTCAAAGTGATATAATGTTTGCTCCAAGACACTTTATATCTCTACTCAATGCTTACATGAATCACCTCAATAGACACACACACACACACACACACACACACACACATTCTCTAAAACTGCTACCAAAATGTACTTGTATTTTTTCAAGGTCTTTTCTTGGATTTTTTCTTAAAGAGTCACCAATATCTATTCAATACCTTTCCTCCATAAAAATAACCTATTAAATTTATCATTCTAAAAGATCTTCTCTACAAAGAAAGAAAAAAGAGATAGTATGGGGAAGGGTGGACAAACATATCAAGGAGATGGTTGAGATAGGTAACGATAGTTGATTGTAGAGAAAATCCTTTAGCATGATAAAATTAATAGGTTATTTTTATGAAGGAAAGGCATTGAATGGATATTGGTGGCTCTGAAGAAAAAATCCAAGAAAATACCAAGTTACTAAAATAATGTGATCAAATTAAAATGGATGTTCAAATTGATTTTCTATCCATTAATTCAAATATTAAAACAAAGAATGATTCAAAATTCCTTGACACTTAGATCATCAAGGAAGGATTTATAATGAGGATTGAAAAGTTATTTGATAAAAAAACTTTTAGTGTAGAAGCTATGAAGAAGTTAACATTGATTCTACCCTGTTGCATTTCACCAATCATCTCACCACACTCTAAAACAAGTTGGAAGCTATACAGAGCAACAAGGAAATTTAGAAACTCAAAACCAATAACGTTGTCATTCCTGGGTACAATAAACTTGGTCCTATTATTAAGGTGTTCTGAGTTTACAAGGCCAAGAATGTTGCCCAAATGCCTCAATCTTTGATGAAGACAAAGCTGATGGATATGGAGAGATTGTGCCACCTCTACACAACAATTGAAAATTTTCTATCATTTTATTTCTCGTTACTTTAAGTTATTAAAGCATAAAGGTCTCCAAAACTTTAAGGATTATTTTAAACTTTTATGCATTTTAAATTGTCACCCATGACAATTTCACACTAGGTTTAGATCCCCCTTATGTGCTTGGACCAAATTGTGCTCTTAAATTGCCCGTATTATGGTCATCTTAAAAAAAAAGCGAATTAAATTAGGAATTATCATTTAATATTTACGATGAGCACACGATTATACTAAGAGGGGGGTGAATCAATATAATATGATATTTTTAATTTAAAACTTAATCAACCACTACAATAACAACCATGCAAGATATACCAATTATAAACACAAGAGGAACACACAATTTATGTGGAAACCCTTACAGGAGAAAACCACATAAAATAATACAATATATGTATAAAACTTCTTACAATATTTGTAGGCACCAACCTACAGGAGACACCAATCCCCTCTTAAGACAATTTATGAGCACCAATCCACTGTAGACACCAATCTCCACAATTGAGAACCAACTCAGTGAGAGACACCAATCTCTTCTAAATTGAAAGGCACCAACCTCTCCAATGACTGCTTAAATTTGCACTTATGTTTGCTCAAAGTGATATAATGTCTGCTCTAAATGACTGCTCCAAGACACTTTATATCTTTTCTTAATGCTTACATGAATTGCCTCAACACACACACACGCACACACACACACACACACACACATTCTCTAAAACTGCTACCAAAATGCACTCGTATCTTTTCAAGATTTGCTATAACTAATCCTCACACAAATATGCTCCTCTAAAAAAATTCTACTTTTAAAATAATCTTCTACTCTTCAAATCTACTAGTGCTATATGATATGACTTGAATCTTCACACACACTTCCTTCTCCAAATCTGATTGCTTTTATATCTTTATTGCTGAGTGAAGAGATGCAACTTTTTGAAAGATAAATGACTCTTCAAAGAGTCATAAGTCCTCTTAAATAATTGTTATCTCCCTCTTTTTTACTCATATCAACTTCTATCTTTTAATTAACTCTATCGTTGCTTTTCAAAATTGCAGCTTTTTATTATTGACAGCCTTATACTCATTTGCTTCCCTCATTAACTAATAACAACTGCAATAATATTGATCGCTATCTTCATTATTTCAATGCTTTCTCTTGGGCGATCAAACATATATTTATACGACTTTAAAACCTCTCTCAAAACTATTGGCTATCTTCATTATTAACTTTAAATGATTTTCCAAAAATGAAAGGTTGGCCAATATATGAAGATAATTTAAATTCATTATTTCCATCTTTAATGAAAGGAGGTCGGCCAAAATAATATAATAATTTAACTTTACTTTCTATTGAATATGGGCACCAAAGAAATGAAGGTTGACCCTCTAAAATATATTTTATTTTATCTTGAATGTCTTTAATCAATATAAGTGATGCAATCTTGTACTTTCATAAATTTTGTCCTTCGACATCAATGAAAATTAATTTAACAATCTCCCCCTTTATCATTGATGGCAATCCACTACTCTAACTCACTACTCCCCTTGTCCTGTTGCTCCCCCTGTCTCTGTACTTCTCCCCCTTTTATATCAATGGAAAAGGAGTCCATGGAGCTGTGAGATCATACAATGATAAGCTTCCTCTAAGGAGTAAATCTCCTTAGTGAAAAACTGAAGATGATACCACTCCCAATTTTTGTCTTAGAAATTCAAGTCTCTTTTGGAAGAGGCTTAGTAAAATTATCTGTAATCTAATCATGAGTGCCAACATACTCAAGCTTTACTTGTCTATCTACTAATTTCCCCCTTAAGAAGTGATACTTTATAGGAATATTTTTTTTCTTGAATGCATCATTGGATTCTTTGAGATATTAATTGCACTTGTATTATCACAAAATATATAAATTGGATCCTCATATTCAACTTTAATGTCCTTCAACGTTTGCTTCATCTAGAGAACCTATGTGCAACAAAATATTGCTACAATATATTTTATTTTTTCTGTGGATAGTGATACTGATGCCCGCTTCTTACTCATCCAAGATACCAAGTTCTTACCAAGGAAGAATGCTCCTCTACTAGTACTCTTTCCATCATCTACACTACCAACCTAATCTGCATATGTGTATGTTATTAAAGTGAAGTCTTTACTTCTTGGATACCATAAAAAAAGTCCAATGTACCTTTCAAATATTTTAATATCCTTTTAATTTCCTGTACTTGAGTTTAATTGGGAACACCTTGAAATCTTGTAACCATGCCTGTTGCATGCATAATATCCTGTCTTGAAGCTGTAACATAAAGTAGACTTCCAATCATTGATCTATAGACTAATTGATTTGCATTAGGAGATTCATCATCTTTACTAAGCTTGCAACATGTAACAATGGGGGTACTGATTGGGTTACATTCCTCTATTCTATTTTTTTTGAGAATCTCTTTAATCTATTTGGTTTGAGAGATGAAGATTCCTTCTTTTGTTTGAGAGATTTGTAATCCTAGAAAGAAAGAAAACTCCCCAAGCATGGGCATTTCAAATTATTTCTGCATGTCCTGAGCAAATGCTTGACACATCTTATCATCGCTTCCTCCAAAAATGATGTCATGTACATATACCACAATAATTAACTGATGATCTCCTTCAGTTTTGAAATATAAGTTGCTGTCTGCAATACCTCTATTGAACCCTTGCTCTTGCAAATATTTATTCAATCTAGAATACCAAGCTCTAGGGGCTTGTTTCAAACCATAGAAAGCCTTTTGAAGTTTACATACACAATCTTCATTTTATGACAAGAGAAATCCTTCAGGTTGTTCTATATATACTTCCTCTTCTAAGTTTCCACTTAAGAAGGTTGATTTCACGTCATTTGATATACTTTGAAATATTTGTAACATGCGAAGGCTAAAAACATTCTTATAGCTTCAAGGTGTGCAAGTGGAGCAAATGTTTCTTTGAAATAAATTCCTTCCACTTGAGCATACCCCTTGCAAAACAATATTTCCTTATTCCTTACAACTTGGCCATTCTCATCTAGTTTATTTCTGAAAACCAACTTTGCACAAATAACATTCTTATCCTTGGGCCTTGGAACAAGTTCCCAAGTCTCTTATTCTTCTCATTTTGGTTCAATTCTTCCTCCATGGCTTTTATCCATAATTTATCTTCACTTGCTTCCATGAAATTTTTGGGTTCAATTTTAGAAAGTAGTTACATATTTTCAAAATATAGTTGATTAGTTAGTTTCCTTGTTTGAACTTCCATATCTTTCTCTCCTAAAATCAAATCCTTAGAGTGATTTTTCTGAACAAACCAAGATGGAGTTTTTGGTGGTGCCTTAAAGGGTGTCCCAGATGGAGTTTTTGTGCTTCTAGACTCATTATTCTCCATCACTACTTCTTCATCTTCTTCTTTGTAATTTTCTTCTTCTTGATAGTCTATTTTAGGCGCCTTGATTTTATAATATCTTTCTTCATCAATATTTATATTTTTGCTTTCTACCACCTTTTGCAGCCTTTTGTCGTAACACTTGTATGCTTTGCTCCTCAACGAATACCCAACAAATGTTCCTTCATCCGATCTAGAATCAAACTTACCAAGATTCTCTTCGTCTCTTCTTATCTAGCATTTATTTTCAAACACTGAAGTAATTCACTGTAGCAGGTCTTCCCTTCCATAGCTCATATGCAGTTTTATCACTATTCACTCTAAGTTGACCTTTGTTCAAGATATACACTGCTCTAAGCACTGCTTCCTTCCAAAATAAGTTGGCAGCTTGGACTCATTAAGCATTGTTATTGCCATTTCTTGTGTTGTTCTATTTTTTCTTTCCATAACTCTATTTTGTTGTGGAGTCCTAGCCGCTAAGTAGTGTCTCTTTATTCCATGCTATTCATAGTAATCTATGGAATAAATTGAAGTAAATTCTCCCCCTTGATCAGACCTTAAACATTTTATCCTAAGTCCAATTTAATTTTCCACTAGAGCTTTGAATGCCTTAAATTTTTCCGAGGCTTCTATTTTTTCTCTTAGATAAGTTACCCATGTTATTCTAGAGAAATCATGTCAATCAACAACATAAAATAATACTCACCTTGCATACTCTTGGTTCTTGTTGGTCCACATAGATCTACGTGGACAAGCTCCAATGGCCTATATGTACATTATTCCTTTGTTTTGAAGTCACTCTTTTCTGCTTCCCATGTTGACATTGTTTGCAATGGTGTTGTCGAGTTTGTAAATCTTAGGCATATCTCTAACTACCCGATTCTTATTGATCTTCACCAAATTATCAAAGTTCATGTGTCCCATTCTCCTATACCACAACCAAATTCAATCCTCCTGACTTATAAAACTTTTTTCACCTTTGTTTTTACTTAGGACAGAGATTGTTTGCCACTCTACTTGCATCAACTACTAATCTTCCTTTTTTTTTGATTTCACACCCTTCTTCATGGAAAATTAAAGTGTGACCTTGATCACACATTTGGATAACACTTAGCAAATAATGCTTTAGTCCTTCGACATATAAAATATTTGTTGTGCTTCTTCATCCATTATCTAGACTAAGAGTCCCTATTCTTACAATCTTAGTCGTTGCGTTGTCCTCAAATTTTACACTTTCTCCATTTATCTTCTTTAGATAGTGAAATTTTCTTTTATCCTCGATCATGTGACTTGAGCGACCACTATCAATATACCATTGATCTCTCTCATTTTGTACATGAAGCATAGTTCAAACAAATATGCATCTCTCCTTTTCTTCCCTCTTCTTTTGTTTCCACACTTTCATATTTCCTTTATTTGGCTTGGCTAAGACATCCTCTTTCTGATTTGGCTCTGGTGCCTCTGCAAAGATAGTTCTGCAAAAACATGTTGTATGCCCAAAACTATTGCGTTTATATCATTCAACATTGAAGTTCAAGGGAGAAAACTAATTATAATTCCTATTCTCAAATCCATAAGAATTCTTATTCCTCCCATTGTTCTTATTATAACTCCTATAGTTTATTGTCTTGTGACCAAATTTATTGCATGAATAACAATAACCAAAAAATGAATGATAGAAACTATTTGTGCAAGGTTGTCTTGGAGGAATAGGTTTCCTAATTATACCCTTTTTTCTCATTTGGCATAGCATCTAACTTTTGGCAATTATGGCTTTCCTCCTTGCTACATTCTTCTTTACTAAGACTTTTGACTACATCAACATAGCTTTTTGGTTTTGGTTTTTTTGAACTTTTGACTTTAATTTCCTCATCATGTGCCTTTCTAGTTGCTTTGGTTTCTTCATTACCAAATCCTATCTTTAGCAATGGTTATCTCCTTTCACTTAGGATACTATCCAAGATCTCAATACTTTTCTCAAACTTAGTGCTTTTGTTTAACTTATCAATATTTTTCTCCAATTCCTTCCTTGGGGTGATAATTTCATATTCAAGTTTCTCACATTCCTTTTCTTTTTCTTTTTTAGTAATGGAAAAAGTATCCCCTTTTCCTTAGTTTGGGAATGAATAATTAATATTAAAATGAGCTTAATGTTGCCTTGATTTAGTGTTGTAATGTGTTTTTATACATTCACATTAAGTTTAGGGCCCTTCTAAACCAAATGGACTTAATTGTGCCTTATTTAGGGTGTTGTAAGTGTATCTTTACACTTTCACATTAATCTAGGGATTTATTAATTAATTGAGCTTAATTTTCCTTAATTGGCCCCTTTAATTCAAATCCAAACCTAATTAAATGCTAATTCTGAGGGATAAAACCCGACATTCATAAATAATAATACACAACACTTAATTTTTGAAGGTGTGTGTCCTAGGTTAGTGACCTTGGACCTATTCACCACTTGGTCAATGGGCCCTCACTAGGTCCTAGGACCCTATTTTCACATGATCTTTCGCCTTGTCCAATATCCTAAGTGAGCTAGGACCCATTCACCACATGGTGAATGGGTCATCACTTAGACCTAGGACCCCCCTTAGGATATATTTTTGGTGGTATTTTAATGATTTCAAATCCTAGATTCGATGTCGGCTTGTGATATTTGAATTTTTGGAATTAATAGTAAGATATGTATAAATACAAGGCTATTTCACTTAGTTTCACCTAGAATTTTTAGGTAAGCATTCTAATAGCAAGTTTATGAGATCAAGAGAAATTGAAGAGCAATTTCGAAGGCATTCAAAGGTAGATTTGAAAAAGATTATTGTAGCTATCAAGATTCCAATTGTCATGTCAAAGATGGATTGCATCATGCATGTTGTTGTGCTAATTTTTTGATGTAGCATTCAAGATCTATCAAGCATATTCAAAGGTATTGTTTCACATCAAGATTCATGATCAAGATCTACATTCATTGAAGACACTTCATGCTAGTTTGTAGATTTATCCAAGGTTCAATTAAGGTGTGGTGATTTTTAACATTGTATTTTGTTCATTCATCATTCCTTTTAAGCATTGCTTCATCATAACCTGTTTAATTACCAAAACGGGGTTTGACCAAGGAAAACCCCTATTCCCTAATAAAACAAATTTTTTCTCTCCTTTGATGTCTGATTGCAGGTTTTAGGTTGAAGTTCCATTGGAGAGAAAAAATGGAAAAGTTGTCAAATCATGAAAGCTGAGCTATAGGATTTATTTTCGATTTTCTGACAGTGTTGGTAGTGCAAATATTGAAGAACAAAACCCATATACAGATTTTCCAGAGCCTTAGCTAGGACCCATTTGCCATAGGGCGAATGGGTCCTTAGTGAGGCTTGAAAAAGAACTTTTTGCAACAGGTACACAACATTTGACCCTCTTAAGACTTGCCTTTTTACTGGTATTTGGGTGAAGTTTGATTTTTCTAACTCATTTACATATTATAACACACATATTTAATGAAATTAGAGTAAAATAGGTGAATCATATGTTTCATTATGGTGAACCAATTTTTCTTCATTTCATCTTTAAATTGAGTTTTTGTCACATCCTCTATCCTTTTGCTTTCCTCTAATTAGATTTTTAAATTTGAGATCATTTGTTTTGCCTTTTCAAAGTTTATCCTTTCTTCTTCAAACTGTAACTTTTGCCTTTGGTTTTTCTTTCTCAATCTCTCAATTTCTCCTATGGAAAAAATTAGTTCTTTTCAGATCTTCTACGCTATAACCTTAATTTTTTTCTTCCTCCTTTATTTGATTCTTATCTTCTCTTTTATCAATGTTCTCCATATTCTCTACCTCTAATGACATAAATAGTGTTTCCTCTCTATAGCTTTCTACATCATTGCCACTGGATGAACTAACATCCCTATAGGAGTACAAGCTTTTCTTGAAATTATCCTTTTTATTACTTTTGCAATGTTGATTCTTTTATCTTCCCTTCTTAAATTGATAATATTCTTCCTCTTCATTATCACTATTCTTTAAATAGGGGCATTTATTTGCAAAATGTCCAATCTCACCACAATTGAAACACTTGAAAGGTAACTTACCCTTGTATTTTTTGGACCCCTTCTTTAGCTTCCTTACAAAGTGTGCTTCTTCATCTTTTGTCTCAGTATTTGTTTTCTCACTAAACTCAACTTCTTTTCCTTTTGAATTCTTCATAGCTTTGAAAGCAACTTATCTCTTTGATGAAATATTCCTTTCTGTCCTCATTTCATAGGCATTGAGAATTCCATGTAATCTGTCCATCGTTAGATTATCTAGGTCCTTCATCTCTTCAATTGCAGACACCTTGGCATTGAATCTTAGTGGTAAAGATTTTAAAATTTTCTACACTATGACTAAATATTTTATCTCCTCATCGAGTCCCCTGATTATATTGACAATCTCATCCACACACAAAAAGAAGGTGGAAACATTTTCTTCCTCTCTTTCATTCTAAGACTTTCAAAGTCACTACAATGAGTTTGCAACTTGGCTCTTTTAACTTTGTCATCACCTTCATAGGTATTCTTTAAATTATCCCATACGTCTTTGGATGATTTTCAATGCATGACCTTCATGAATTTTGATTTCAATAATCCACATAGAATTGCATTCTTCGCCTTTGCATTATATTCACTAGCCCTCTTTCCTTCCCTATCAGTTGGGGGAGTCGTAGGATGTGTATAGCTAGTCACCACAAATTGCCAAACATCATATCCTAGAGTGCATTCAAATAGGTTTCCATCCTTATGCTCCAAAAAGCATAGTTCGTTCCGTCAAATAATAGTGCATTGTTTGAGGAAAAACCATATCCTTCTTATCCTACCATGTGTGCTCTTTTTAGATCTACCTTCAAGTGGTTAAACTATCTTCAAAGGAACTTGATCTGATACTAATTGATGAGCACAAGATTATACTGACAGTGGGGGGTGAATTAGTATAATACAATATTTTTAATTTAAAACTTAATCAACCACTACAATACCAACCATGAAAGATCTAACAATTATAAAAACAAGAGGAACACATTATTTATGTGAAAACCCTTATGAGAGAAACCATGGAAAAATAATGCAATATATGTATAAAACTTCTTATAATTTTTGTAGATACCAACCTACAAGAGACACCAATCTCTGCAACTGAGCACCAACTCAGTGAGAAACACCAATCTCTTATGAATTGGAAGACACCAACCTCTCCAATGACTGCCTAAATCTACACTTATGTTTTCTCAAAGCGATATAATGTCTACTCCAAGACACTTTGTCTCTGCTCAATGCTTAGCCTCAATAGACTGGTTACCAAACTGCACTTGTATGTTTTCAAGATATACTATAAATAATCCTCACACAAGTCCGCTCCTCTAAGAATTTTCTGATTTTAAAATAATCTTGTACTCTTCAAATTTGCTGGTGCTATATGACTTGACTTGAATTTTTACAGACACACTTCCTTCTCTAATCTGATTTCTTTTATATCTTTATTGCTAAGTGAAGAGATGCAACTTTTTGAAAGATAATGACTCTTCAAAGAGTCATAAGTCCTCTTAAATAATTATTCTCTTTAAACTTGATTGTTTCCCTCTTTTTTACTCATATCAACTTCTAGCTTTTAATTAACTCTATTGTTGCTTTTCAAAATTGTTGCCTTTTATTATTGACAACCTTATACTCATTTATTTCCCTCGTTAACTAATAATGATTACAATAATATTGATCGCTATCTTCATTATTTCAATGCTCTCTCTTGGGCAATCAAATATATTTATATGACTTAAAAACCTCTCTCAAAATTATCAGCTATCTTCATTATTAACTTTAGATGAATTTGTTTAAATGGGTGCCAAAAATGATAGGTCGACTAGTATATGAAGGCAATTTAAATTTATTATTTTCATCATTAATGAAGGGAGGTTCGCCAAAATAATATAATGATTTAAATTTATTTTTTGTTGAAGATGGGCACTGTTGACGCAAAATTATGCATGTAGCAGCAGTCTTATGGGAAACTTAGCTATTGGGGGACATGGTGTGCTAGCTAAGTGACCTCCGGGATTTTATCGAAGCCGACTCTTCGCTTAGTGGGTGGAGGTAAAAGGTGAGGAGGATAGCATGAATGTAAAGTTTACACTACAGGCGATGCGCCAAAGTCTTAGACGAATTTCAACAGAGCACAGTGCAAAAATTGCAAAGGCCCGAACCACTAAATGCTGTTAATTAAGTTTATTTTTCCCCACAAGCATTTACCATGCAAAAACCCTCTAATTTGTATAATATAATCACGCATAACTTTATCTTAACACAAAAGAGTCGAAGAAACATGATCTGTATTTATTTCAGCTATGAAAGGTTACAGAAACTAAAGAACAGGCATTCATACAAAATAAAGATAATAGCACAGGTCAATAGTTCTAACAAATGCTTGAAAACAGAAAGGCTGAATTTATTTGGCACAGTCCGAAGTCTTTTAATTGAAAGCAACTATTACAAGAGGCTTACTTCCCAGTGCTTGGGAGTATTTTGCAAAACTTAATCAACATTAATAAAAGAAAACATGGCCTTATTTATTGGTCGATCCACCGCCTGAAGATGCCTTAGAAGTAGAACAAACCACGCGCCATGACCGACAACCCAGATCATCTCGAGCCGCCACAACAATCATCGGTCGGCTAGCAATACACCAACGAGGCCACGACACATAATGGAAAACCATGTAGCATCAGAAGAGAACACGCAACACCATAGCAAGAAACACGGTGGTAGGGAAGTACAAAAGATCTGGCGGTAGTTCCAAGGTAACTGGCGCAAAAACAAAATCGCCACGTGTCGCCCAGACGGAGCTCGGCAGAAAGCAGCAAAGGCGCCCAACAGAAAGCCGCGAGAGAGATCCACGTGGAGCGCTCCGAGCAAAATAAAGTACAAAGCGGGCCCAACTCGGAAAAGAGCCAGCGCGAGCCACGCGACAAGCAGACGGAGAATACCAAAAAGCGAAGCCAAGGAAAAGTGAAAAGCTTCGCGAGGAAGCCACGTGGAGCGCTCCGCAGGCAGTGAGCATTTGAAAAATAAGGCGTAGCCGAAAGGTAAATATAAAACTGCAAAGGCTTTCGACAGTTTTTTGTTGAACAGTTTGGCGACTCATAGGGGATTTTCGCTCGCGGAAAGGAGAACCCCAGAAACCTTTGGCTCAGCAACATAAATTCTCACAACCTCGAGAGGGCGGCCTACAGATTGGTCCATACTTCATTCGTTGGTGCAGAGAGAGTTCGTAGATGCTCGTGAGCCAGTCTGAGATCAATAATTGCTTTGAAGGGCAATCCGCCTGATACTTTGATTTCCAATTCCAATTGGAAGAAAAACTGTGCCAGTTGATGCACGATTCCCTCGATCTCTTCAGTAGTCGAAGATTGATCAAAAGTCTGGAAGACAGAAAGGTCCTGCTTCTTCTCTTCGATCATTTCAACAATATGCTCCATACCCGCTACTGTCTGGTCCACAATGAAAGGTGAAGGGAGGCTTCTCTGAGTCAAATGGGAAAACTTCGCCCGCATGTCGCTGGTAACTTGGTTTAACCGAGCTCTGCTATCGGCTACCTGTTGAATGACCTCATGCATGGAGATGAGGCTACTTGTGTCCAAAGCTGTTGTCATTCAATCGTTGATGACCACGCTACTCAATGCTTCATCCGAAGCGGTATACAACTTACCCAATAAAATTCGAGCCTCTGGAACCTTGTCAGAAGTTAACTCCTGGACCTACTGTATCGATTCACTCACTGTCCCGCAAAGGCTAGCCACTTGCGCCATAAAATTTAAGGTGGGCTGTAGAGTAAAGCACAAAGCCTTCACCTTGTCCCAGTATGATGCATGGAACTCTTTGGCAATTTCCAATGAGCTCATCCGGAGTGCAAGAGGTTGGGTCTTTAGGGTAGCCAATTTTGCCTCTCTACTACCTAAGCTTGCCTTTAGCTCTGACAAGCTTCTGTCCAATGTAGACATCTGCTCCTTCAGGGTGAGAACCTCCTTTTCCTTTTCTGCCAGGGCTGATTCGGCCTGCTTAGTCTTTTGAATTTCCAACTCCAAGTTGGCATTCACTTCAGTAATTTCGGCAGTGGTGTTCTGTCGGAGCTCTCTCATTCCCTCAGTTAGCAGGTCAGACTCAACGCAGAGCTCTTTCTCCTTTGCTCAGATTTTTTCTTCATTTGCTCGGAGTAGCTCTTCATTTGCTCGGAGTAGCTCTACCTCCTGCTCGAGAGTCGGAATGACCTCTTCGCCCAAATTCTGCAACTCTTTGATCTTACTTTCGAAGGTACCCCTCTCCTTCTCCAGCCGACTTATTTCGTTCTCCTGGGCTTTAAACTTATTTACCCAGATGTCGACCTTACTTTTGAGCTCTGCGATTTTATCATCCTTCTTCTTTGCCTGCTGGCTGAGCTTGAGGAAATCAGTGGTCACTATTTTTTGGGTCTCCTCCATCAGTTCAACCTTATCTCGTGGGCGAGCCTGCTGCAAATCTAAACTGACAATATTCACAAAATAATCACTAGGCTGCATCTTGCCTACTGCCTTAATCACATTAGGAGTGATCTTCGCAAACATCAAAGAATTCTGACTCTCATTGAATACGGTTTGCAAGTGGGGCTCTGCCTGCCTGGTTGCGTCCTTCGCTCTTCTTTTGTTGATCTAGTTGGCGCGGGTGCTTTTATTTGCATCAACCTGCGAGAAATATTCTTGGGCCAGGATACTTAGTCCGCTAGCAAAAGGATACTCCTAAGGGACGGCCAGGGGGAAAAATAGCGTATCCGACGCATTGGAAGTCTTGCTGGGTCGCGTTATAATAGCTGGGGAGAATGGCGGGATGAATTGGCCACTCGGAGGGGATGGATATGAGGTGATAGTGTAAGGGAAGACTGGAGATGCACCAACGACAGGGCTAGGACTTGGAGATAAAAAATGTTGGCCCACGAGCCCAGTACTTACACCAAATTGCGTTCTGGGTAAGGTATGGAAAGCGGAGGGTAAAGGTGGGAAAATAGGAGGGGCAAGACTGGAATGCCCAACAAATCTAGTGGCAGGGAGAATTGGCGCAGATGAAAATGTCGGGGCAGAGGAAAAATAAGGGGTAGAGGAAGGCGAGACCAGAGACATAGATGAGAGAGAAGAGGGAGGAAAAGTTACCTGATGCTCATGTGGGGCCGTAGACGTTTCAACCGCTCCCTTCATTGATTGTTCCTGCTCTGCACCGGCCTCTTCGGCTCGTTGTCGCTTCTCTTTCGGAAACTCCTAAAGGTCAAGAATGACCTGTCTCTTACCACTAGTAATCCTTGCCCGCTTCCATTTTGATTTAGAGGAGGCGGCCGACTCCGATGTTTGTGCGTGCAGTTCTTCCTCCTGCACAGGCTGTTTACTAGTACTTCTTTCAGGTATTGGACTCTTGACAATGGCAGGGGGATTCTGAGTTACCTCCTCCTCAGATTCCACGGTAGCCTCCTTTCTTCTATATTGTTGCACGGATGTTGAGCGGTTCGGAGAATTTTCAACATCCGGATGTTCATTTTCCCAAATGTCATAAAAATTTTCATCAAGGGCTACTTCATTATGCAGCTTGCCAACTGCCAAAATCTCCTACCGGTATGCCCAGAAGGCTTACATCTTCTTGGGCGCCCAACTGAGCTTCTTTAATTAGGTGACCAGGGAGGGGTCGATCATCAACTTTGGGTTGACCCTCCCCATGATGTGATAAAAATTCAGCCATGGTGGTTGATCGTCCACTGTAGGCAAATACTCAAGGCCTACATATCTACTCAAATTTCCCTCCTCGGGATTCCTCCGAAGGTCCCAGAATGGCCAAGGCGAATGCGGGATCTTGATGCCGATTCCTAGTAAATTATTGTTGGGTTTGTAATCCCATGGATCATCTATTAGTACCAACCCGAGGTGACCCAACTTTGAAAGTAGAATCACACCAAAGAACTAGTTGCAGGGGGGAGTTAACTTCCCCAACCAGGATTTTTGTCGGGGCGATATGCGTTCGGACATATTTAGGCCAACCCTATTCAAAGCCCTTATAGCAGGGGCTATGAATGAATATGAGAATGCATAATAATCATAGGTTTTTGACATGACAAGGGTCCATGTCGAAACTGACTTCCGTAAACCACCCTCATCAAAAATAGATAGGGACATGAACATTGAAAAGTAATCCGGGTTTTGGTGCAAAATTAAGTAAGCTAGAAAAGACGAATACCTGAACTTAGACCTGACCCCAAATTCTTGCAACTGCAACCAAATGCCATCGCTAACAACTCTTGCAAAGTCAAAAGCAAGTCCTCACGATTCTTTTTCAGTATAAAGCTGAGGCTCATTTGAAATTGAGAGACGCTCTTGTCCGAGTCTAAGCCACAAACCAACGCTAGCATAGAAGTGATAGAGGAAGACCCGCCCTTCAAAGCTTTCAAATTGAAAGGGAATTTGGGTGGTGTCGAATTATCTGTTGGCTGGTTGATCTCAGAGCGATAAAACTGTGGCCCCAGCTGGAGCTCTCCCCACTTTTGTTGCATTCTTTCCACATCAAAATTGTCAACCTCCTTACCCAAAGGAAACGAGACGCACAACATATCTTAAATAGCCACGGGGCTAATGACTACCCAAAAATTCTTGTCGCTGATTACTCTTGTGCTCGGGTCGAAACGTGTCACGTATGCTGCCACAACTTCTGGGCAAGGGTGCACCAAAGGAACCATGTACTGTGCGAGCCCACATAACCATAGCCGTTTGTAAAATGGATTTGTCATATGCTTCATTTTTTCGCATGTAGCCTCCCTAAGGCTCTTAAGATTGCAAGACAACTCAGGGTCAAACACGTTATCCCAATCCTCCAAGACCACTGCCTGGTCTCTGTGAGGAACCGTGCTCAATAACTTTTGATTTATCGGGTGAGTGAAATGCCAGCTAGACTTCGTAGGTATGCCTGGAGTTGCATAAGACTCTCCATCATAAAGCTGCACGCGGGGTGCATTCCTCATCTGTTCGCTTAGACTTACCGTAGCTAGGCTCTGTGAAGGGTTCTCTGCAATTTCGGCCATTTTGATATTTGCAAGAGTTTCTCTGCAAACCTTTCGCAAACGGCTTAGTTTTTTTGAAAACTTATTTCTTCTTGCGAATGCCTTAATTGCTTAATCCTTAGTAACTTTTGCAATAAATATGTTTCTCTACATGCCATAACTTGGCTTTTTTCGCTTTTTCGAGAAAGGCGGCTGAAAAAGGGTATGTACCAGCCATTCATACCAAGTTGCTATTATGCATTACCAGTTTATTCGTGCGAAAGGATCGCCAACCAGCCAAACTAATTGCTCGAGCATTTAATTGACAGTCTTTCGCGTGTGATGGAAAGGGATTTTTATCGAAAGATGAACCAAGACAACCCCTCGAGCAACCTCTCGCCAACATTTGCATTAACTGATTTCCTTATCCATACAGGGCGCGTCGCCCAACAGAGCTCTTCATAAGATTTCATTCCGATTTGGAAAGGACGGCGGTGCTTTGTATCGACAGCTGGCCCATCATCGAATGATTGTGGCAACTTAGCAGAGCAAGTTGCAAATTGTGCCTGCACCTTCCCATCACTTCGCACGCTGCAACATTGAAAAATGAGGCAATGCGACACACTTGGGCTAAATCAATAATTATGATTCTTCGGCTGGCGAACCCTAGCCAGTCTATAAATAAGACCCTACCTGTAGCCTTGAAAATCACATCTTCTAGCTTTTTCTAGCTTAGTAAGCTCTCGCTGCCTTAGCAATTTTATTTTGAGCTAGAAAAGCCGACGACATGGAAGCACCAGTGAGGCTTGTTTGTAAAAAGACCCAGGCTGCCTTTCTTGGCAAAATTAGATGCAGGCGCCTAAAGCGCATGACAAGCATAAAGAACCTATTGTATGTGAAGGCCATCAAGTGGGTCCTTGGGAAAGACTGCGTGCATTATGAAGAGTAGTATCAGGTGAACACAAGCATTTGCTCCCATTTCGTCGCCTCGCTGCTGGACATTAGCGTTTCAAAACGCAAGATTCTAAAGCTGATGAAGCGGGTCTTCCCGCGGTGCTACCTCAGAGGCTTGGAGCAGATTGTGCGCATGACCCAATTCAATCATGGGATTCCCTTGGTTCATAACATTTGCCTGCAACAGCTGCATGGAGGCATTGTTCCAACTAGGCCTTTCCTGTTCGGCTTCGAGCTAGAGACACACGAGGAGCATCGTGCAAAGGTTTGTGCGGGCTGCTACTTCCTCATGCGTATACACTGCATTGAACCATTCCAGAATATTCAGTGGTATGAAGATTTCGAGAGAATGGTGTTCCCTGAGCCCGAGCCGCCTGTTGCAATGATCGTTGGTCCTTCCCACTGATGTTATTGAGAATGACGATGATTACAAACTTTTTGCTTTTCTAGCTTTAAGCTCTGCATGTAGCAGACTTATGTAAATATTAATACGAGGCCTTCAGCCTCAAATATATATTGTAAATCTTCGGCTATTATGAATATAAAATATATCTTTCCTGAATATATAGCCCATTTACAAAAAAATTTCAAATATTTTCATCATTGCTATGTTTCACTTCATTTCTTGCATTGAGAGGATCCAAAACTTAAAGTAGGGAAGAGTAATTACATATATACAAATGTACAAAATATTACACGGGTAGACTTAATAAAATCTTTTAAGATGTATCCCATTGACTGGAATACTCAGGGCGTTACCTTCCATATCTTCCAACTCGAAAGAGTTGAACCGTTTACACTGGTAAATCTTGAATGGCCCTTCCCAGAGACTGTCAAATTTGCTGTGTTGTCTGGGCTTTGCTCCACGCTCGTTAAACTTAAGCACCAAGTCTCCGCATTGCAGCCCTTGGTCTGAAGCCTTCTTGTCGAACCATTTCTTTACCACTTGCTAGCGCCTATTCATCGCTTTCAGGGTGTGTTCTCTTTTCTCTTGCACCTCGAGCAACTCGAAAAATTGCACCTCCATTGCTCCGTTTTGTTCAATTTCCAGAGACTTGAGCAATTGTAGGGCGGGAATATCTGTGGCAATAGGCAGCAATGCCTCCTTTCCGTACACCATCTCATAAGGAGATGTCTTCAATATCTGCTTGGGCGTGATTCGGTCTGCCCATAGTGTTGTCCGGAGGTTCCTATGCCACTCATTTTGATGCTCCAAGCCTATCCTTTTGATCAACCTGATGAGGTTTTTGTTAGTAGACTCCGCAAGACCATTTCCCTGGGGATAGTAGTTAGAAGAAGTTTTTAGGAACACTCCATATTTGAGTGCGAACTGGCTCATCTTTGAGCCAAGAAAAGCCTTAGCATTATCAGAGATGATTGTTTTAGGCGGGCCAAATCTGGCCACCAGCTCTTCAAGGAAATTAACATTCTCCATCTTTGTTGCATTTTTTAATGGCACTGCTTCTGCCCACCTAGTGAAATAGTCAGTTGCTGTTAATATCCATCTATGTCCAGCTGAAGAGAAAGGGTTGATCATCCCAATGAAGTCTAAACCCCATTGAGCAAAAGGTTCTTCTACCACTATAGGCTTTAAAGGCATAGCAACATTCTGTCTCTTTCTGACATAGAGCTGACATTCCTTGCAAGACTTAATCAATGAAAACACATCATTAAAAAGTGTTGGCCAAAAATAACCGGCACATATAATTTTAATTGCCGTGGTTCTTGCAGAAAAATGTCCTCTGACGAGCTATTATGGTATTGATCTAATATCTTCTGGGCTTGCTCCTCATTGACACATCTTAGCAGGATGTCGTTAAAATTTCTTTTAAACAAGACACCCTCCAAAAGAACATAATTGCTATTTTGTAGGCGATAAAAACGCCTTTTAAAAGATGGGAGATCAATCGGATACCTTCCTGTCTGCATGAAATTTATTCTATCATCAAGCCAGTTGCTCTGAGAATTCTCTTCGTTTATTAACAAAGGTTCCGAAGCTTCAAACTCTGTCGTTGTTTCACTGTTTTCAGTGATATATTCACACAGTTCTTTTCCCTTGACGGTCTTGACAGGTCTGACTTCAATGTCGTATTCTAGGATCTTGGTGATCCAATTGGATTTTTTCTCAGTGATTTCTCCCTCCATGATATATTCTCGCACACTAGGATGCGGAACACAAACAATGATCTTATTATATGATATCAAATTTTGGAACTTCTTAAGCTCCTTAACAATGGCGAAGGCCTGCTTCTCTACAAAGTTATACTTTACTTCGTACTCTTCCAAAGTTCGTGAGTAGAAAGCAACAAGGAACTCCCTTTTATCTTCATCATCCTTCTGCATAAGCACCGTGGTAATACTATTTCTGCCACCAAAAACATACATAATAAAATCTTTGGACAGGTTCAGGTTAACCAACACAGGGGCAGAAGAAATAGTCTCTTTTACAAGCTCGAAAGCTTTTCTAGTTTCCGTCGTCCATTTGAAAATCTTATCTTTCTTGAGCATTAAGGTGATAGGATGAACGATGCTTGCAAAATCTGCAATAAACCGGCTAATAAAATTGACCATACCTAGGAAAGACTGCACACCCTTTTTGTTGACAGGCAATGGAAGTTCCCAGATTGACTCTTTTTGGATCAATAGCAATGCCCTCCTTAGAGACAACATATCCCAATAGATTTCCTTGGGGAACTCCAAACACGCATTTCTTCGAATTCAAGGGATCCCGAATTCCTGGCATTTCTGGAAAACAAGTTCTAGATGATCAAAATGATCATCAACAGATTTTGAGAATACTGTTAAGTCATCCAGATAGATGAGTATAATCTTGTGGATCAAATCCTTAAAAGCAATGTCCATAGCTCGCTAAAACGTGGCTCCGGCGTTTGAGAGCCCGAAAGGCATTTTAGCATATGCATACGTTCTCCACTTTGTGGTGAACGCTGTTTTGTATTGGTCTTCTTCTTTTACCCGAATCTGGTTATAGCTCGAAAAACCATCCAACATTGAAAACATTTCGGAGCCAGCTACGGTTTGCAGAATTACCTCCATTGAAGGCAGGGGGTAATGATCCTTTAAGGATGCTCTATTTAAGTCTTGAAAGTCTACGCACAGGCGTATATCCCCATTTTTCTTCCGGACTGGCACCAGGTTTGACACTTAGGTGCTGTGTTTGATCGGAAACACTATCCGGGATGCGATCAACTTGTTCAGCTCCTATGACATTTGGGATTCTATTTTTGGGTTCATAGGTCTCTGTTTTTGACAAACTGGCCTTGCCCCCTCCGTCACCTCAATAGTATGCTCGATGATCCCGGGATCATATCCTTTTAGATCATCATATGACCAGGCAACCACACTCGGATATTCCTCGCAAAAATGTCTTAGTCTATCTTTATTCTTTTGCGACACTTCTTTCTCGACTTTGAGTTTCCTATCTTCCCCATATGCAAATCGGTATAATCGCCTTTGTCAGCCACGAGCTTCCTTTTATCTCTCGTTGCATCATCAAAATCGAACAGGCTTTCCAGAGTGACTAGCCCCCTTGGGAGCTTGTTGGATTTCAGCTAGATGATTTGATCTCCGTAAGCTTCGACAATCTTCGGTTGCAGCTGATTGGCGAACTCTCCAGATGACTGGAGGAATGATGCAATATGAGCATTGCTATCAAATACCTGCCAATCTTGATTATTATCTGGGACAGCGGGTCTTACAATTACCTTCACTGCATGTTTATTTTTCAATAATTCAGAGGTCGGCTCGAACTGAGCTCCAATAGCTGCCATCCTGTCGGCTTCGAAGTTCATTTCCCTCAGAATTGCCTTAATATTGAATGCCTCAAAGTTGTCGATCAGATCCCAGACCCTATGTTGATAAGATTGGATACGGATATTCTTTGTGGCCGAAGCTCTACGGATTTGGTTAACCACCAGCTCATAATCTCCGAAGACACTTATCTGCTTTGCACCCATTTGCTTCGCAAAGCTTAAACCATGGACGAGACCTTCATATTCAGCTTCATTGTTTGAACACGCAAACTAGAAGCGATAAGACCTCAACGTCTTTTCGTCGGTCAGGGATATCAAACAAATCCCCGTTCCAGCTCCTACTTTACATCGGGCTCCATCAAAGTATAACGTCCATATTTTCAGAGACTTTTCACCCTCAGGTTCCTTAGTAACTTTGGGCATGATCTGCTCTTCTTCATGTATAACATAGGTTCTGAGGCCAGTTGCATGGTAATTTTCGAAAGGGTCTGTATCAATAAATTCTTCCAACAACTTCTCCTCGTCCATTGTCTGGGAGCTAGTAGCCTCCTCTTCTTCAAGAAATTCCACATTGCACCTTTCTTCCTGAGAGATTGAAGTGTGTGCTGCTTCAAAATTTAGTAGAGCTTCATCAACAACATGTTTGGAATGCAAAGTTTTCGACAATAGTTTCATCTTAGCCCCATGCTTAGTCCTTAGAATCAGGTGCGACTAGTCTAAAGCCAAATATCCTCCTACATTTGCAGTGAACTCTCGGGATAAGCAGATCCCGAACAGAGGAGGGATATCAATGAGTACAGTATCCTGATTTACAATGATACTAAGGTAGACAAACAAAGTCATAGATAATCCCTTGATTATCCCAACAGTATCAACCTTGTTTCCATCAAGCTGCATGACTCCTTTATTTAGCGGCTCATACTTTAGTCCCAAAGCATCAGCTACTTGCTTTGGCATGACAGTGGTGCTAGCACCAGAGTCAATCATACAGTTGTGTAGCAATTTCTCACCAATAATCAGTGTTAGAAAGAAAGACTTAGGTTTAGGCTTACTTTCCTTTCCGGATTCGAGCTTCTCCTTCGGTTGAATTGTTAGCACTTTGTCCAAGTCGGGCCTGGATACCTTCTCCTCATTGGATTGAATAGGAATCTTCGCATCTTCTTCACCCGACAACGCCTTTTGTAGCAGCACCTTCTACTCTGAAATAGCTAGGACATCCCACAAAGAAGTGTTGGCAGATGACTTCTTTAGTTGTTCCACTACGTTGAATTGTGCTCGTGATTGGTGAGTTGCAGTGGCTTGCTCCTTTAGTTTGACAATCGATACAGGCCTGACGACCGGTGCGTTTGGTTGGTTGACAACAACAGGGGTGACTATAGGGGTCATCGCCTTTGGAGGAAGTGGGTTCAGAGGGCCAGGAATAGCCGCTTCTGACTGTGGTGGGATTGGCAATAGGCCTGCTGCAGGGCTAGGCGCCGGTGGTGCTGACGCATTGGTAGGTGAGGTTGCGAACTCTTCGATGAATCTTCGCTTTGAACACGTGTTGTAATCAGATTGCACTCAGGGTACTTTATCCATAGGGATGCCATTTGGAAACGTTGACTCTTCTCCTTCCATCCAAGAAAAGAGAGCTTGGTCTGGAACAATGTTCGACTCTTGCTGAATGGACATCCCTTGCATTTGAGCTGCAAGGACATCATTGTTCATTTGTTGAGAGGCGTATGGTGTGTTGCCGGAAACAGATGCGCTGCCTTGGCTACGTTGATCTGCGATTTGTTGTTGTAAATTTCCCCATGGACAGTTTCATGGCATATGTGCATCATCGCAAGGAAAACACCATGAGTTAGCATCTTCAACCAAATTGTTTTGTCCTGCTACCAGCTCCTTGTTCGAATTAGGATGAATAGTATACATTGGCAGGGTTACCAGAACCATCTGGTTATTTGGTTGAGCTGAGGTATTCCCACGTGACCTATCATGCCAGTGATTTGATTGGTACAGAGGCTTTCCGCCTTGGTAATTTTGGTGTGCCAACTTTTGATAGTTGTATTGTTGTCGCTTCAAAGTAGTCAACTCATTAGTCATAGCCCACATTTGTTCTCTCATCTCGGTAGCCATGAGATTAGGCACAAGAGCAATCATGGGAGCTTCCAATGGGGTCGTGCTTGGAGCACTTCCGAGATAGATGTACATAGATTGGGGAGGAGCTGTAGGCACGCTAGTGGAAAGGAATTCAGCTTCTGGAGCATTGCACTCGAGGAACAATGGCATGATGGGTTTCGGTGCCAATTTTCCAGTAGCGATCAGATTATTTTCTACAGCGACAGCTAGAGCGTAAGCATCAGGAAGAGTCTCTCCGCCCAGAGCCTGTAACATCATGAAGATATCAACATTGATCGACTTCAGGTAGAACATAAAAGCTAGATCCGGAGGTGGTCAGCTTCCAACAGGCACTCTCTGCCAGGTCGAATGAAACCTTGCATTGAAATCGGGCAGAGCTTCATGAGGAGCCCGCTTTATGTTTGCTAATTGATGGTACAACGACGATCTATCGCCAACATTGGAGAAACGTTCATAAAATGGGGTTCCGAGCTGGTCCCAAGTAGCTATAGTGCCTACTTCGATGGTCCGGTACCAATTCAACGCCTTTCCTCGGAAGGAGGCGGCCAACAATCTGAGGGATACATTTTTGTTTGATACACCATGTACCGGACATACGTCTGCTACATCTTGCAGATGCTTTGTGGGTGTTTTTGATTCATCCCCAGAATATTTAGGAATAGCTTTTAGGGCAAAAACAGGGATGGGGGCCCATACTGCAGGAGGCACAGGTGCTAGCAATGGACTACCGGAGTCCCAGACTACATAATTTCTAGCAGCCACGGGTGCAAGTGGATTAGGTGATGTTGGAGGAGGAGACAGAGGAGGTGAAGGGCTACCTCGACGACCTCTCGGATGCACAAAAACTAAACGCGATACAAGCTGGCTAGGGAATCCTGCAGTTTGCGACCTAGTTACAGGCCGATGGCTCATACACACTTATAAAGATCAGGCGAACGTGATAGTTTGCAGTCCCACCGGGCGTGCCAGAAAAAGAACTATTGACGCAGAATTATGCATGTAGCAGTAGTCTTATGGGAAACTTAGCTCTTGGGGGACATGGTGCGCTAGCTAAGTGACCTTCGAGATTTTATCGAAGCCGACTCTTTGCTTAGTGGGTGGAGGTAAAAGGTGAGGAGGATAGCATGAATGTAAAGTTTACACTACAGGCGATGCGCCAAAGTCTTAGACGAATTTCAACAGAGCATAGTGTAAAAATTACAAAGGCCCAAACCACTAAATGCTGTTAATTAAGTTTATTTTTCTCCACAAGCATTTACCATGCAAAAAATACCCTCTAATTTGTATAATGTAATCACACATAACTTTATCTTAACACAGAAGAGTCGAAGAAACATGATCTGTATTTATTTCAGCTATGAAAGGTTACAGAAACTGAAGAACAAATATTCATACAAAATAAAGATAATAGCACAGGTCAATAGTTCTAACAAATGCTTGAAAACAAAAAAGCCGAATTTATTTAGCACAGTCCGAAGTCTTTTAATTGAAAGCAACTATTACAAGAGGCTTACTTCCTAGTGCTTGGGAGTTTTTTGCAAAACTTAATCAACATTAATAAAAGATAACATGGCCCTATTTATTGGTCGATCCACTGCCTGAAGATGCCTCAAAAGTAGAACAAACCACGCGCCGTGACCAACGACCCAGATCATCTCGAGCTGCCACATCAATCATCGGTCGGCTAGCAATACGCCAGCGAGGCCACAACACATAACGAAAAACCATGCAGCAACAGGAGAGAACACGCGACACCATAGCAAGAAATGCGGCGGTAGGGAAGTACAAAAGATTAGGCGGTAGTTCCAAGGTAACTGGCGCAGAAACAAAATCACCACGTGTCGCCCACACGGAGCCCGACAGAAAGTAGCAAAGACGCCCAACGGAAAGCCGTGAGAGAGATCCACGTGGACCGCTCCGAGCAAAATAAAGTACGAAGTGGGCCCAACTCGAAAAAGAGCCAGCGCGAGCCACGCGACATGCAGACGGAGAATGCCAGAAAGTGAAGCGAAGGAAAAGTGAAAATCTTCACGAGGAAGCCACGTGGAGTGCTCCGCGGGCAGTGAGCATTTGAAAAATAAGGCGCAGCCGCAAAGGTAAATATAAAATTGCAAAGGCTTTCGATAGTTTTTTGTTGAACAGGCACCAAAGCAATGAAGGTCGACCCTCTAAAATATATTTTATTTTATCTAGAATTATTTTAATCAACAAAAATGATGCAATCTTGTACTTTCATAAATTTTGTCCTTTGCAATAAATACCAATTAATTTAACAATTTATTTAACAACACAAAAGCCTCAAAATAGGTTTGGACTAGGAAGCTAGCGCCCCTGTCCAACCTATTTTGGTCCAATTTAAAATATGTTGTTGGAATTTTAACATTTTAAAATCTATTTTCATTTGTTGCCTTTTGATAAATAATTTTGCAAGAAATTAAATATACATATAAATACAAGTCTTTTTCACCATTTGAAATCCTAAAAATATTAGAATTATAATTGAGCATCCTAAAAGCAATCAAGGAAAATTCAAGGGAAGAATTCAAAAAATTATTACAATGCTTTCATGAATCAAGATCATGCTTGCAAGACATTAGGAAGAAGGAAGCAATTATGAACACAGATCTATTATGATCCATCATGCCATTTTTTTGAAGATGTATGAATTATCCTCCACATGCTAACTACAACAATCTATTATGTTTTGTGGACTAACCTCTTGGGAGTCTATCAAGTAATCCAAGAATCCATCAATCAAATTTTGTGGTGACTTATGGTGTTAACATCACTCTGACAAGGGTTTCATGCCTAAGGTAGCATTTTCTATTTATCATTTTAATCAATTATTATTTTGGCCTCTACTTGACCTAGGGAATGTTCTCTTGACAATCATCACTTGTACGTGGAGCTTGAAACAAAAAAATGGGGTTTGACTTAGATAAGCCCCTCTACAACACAACCTTTCCCCCTCTTTCCATGTGTGTAGGATAGATTCAATTTTTTTGTCAATAGCAGGTCACAGGAAACATAAGGAAGACTATAACCCATCTTTTAGAGTTTTTAGATCCTAAAAAACTTCTCTGGACTAGGGTGGTAGTGTCCTTGTCCATCCAAATTAGGCTCAAATTTTAATAGTAGGTTCCTCTTTGTAGGCCTCTCGTTCCATAGAAAATTGTACACTTAAAATTTCATATTATATTTTGGCCCCCTAATTTATTGGACTTAATTAAGCTTCTAATTTTCCAAATTATGCATTCCAAAGCCTAATTTTTATCGTTTTCTAAAGAAGGACAAGTATTAAACAAATACATTCAATCCTTAAATCGTCCCCAACTTTGAGTGTCTTGAAAATTTGGGCCAAGACCCAGTCGCCCATGGGCGACTAGGTCCCCCTTCTTAGCCAGGACCCAAATTTAAATATGTTTTTGGTGGTATTTTGATATCCAAAATTCAAATATGAAGTGTTGGATTTTGGAATATAATTTTCAGAAAATTTGATAAACACCTATAAATACCTTGTTACTTTATCACTTGAAATCTATCTAGCAAGACCACAATTTGGAGAAGAGCTTATGATCAAGCATTATTGTCAAGAGCATTCAAGAGCAGCATTATCAGTCATTTATAGAAGTAATTCAAGATCCAACATCATGTCATAGTTTATGTGTGTTCATATTGTCTTGTGAAGGCTAACATTGTTGCAAGTCTCCAAGCATTCAAGCATTCAAGCATTCAAGCAAATTTATCAAGAAAGATCAAATACTTGAAGTGATGTGTATGTCTTAGTCCTTCAAGGAAGCCATTGAAGGATGGTGAGTTGCAACATTTTGTTCATTCATCATTTCCTTCCTTTCCATTGAGGTTTTATAATTGACATTTTTCCATTGTAGAAGTGGGAACACTTACCTGGGGTTTGACTAAGGAAAGTCCCTATATGGAACAACATTTTCCCTCTTTGTGAATGTGCAAATTCTAGGTTTGAAGAGGATTGAAGAGAGTTTGAAGATTCATTTTGCATTATTGCATTTGTTGTCATCAACCTTGTCAAGACATAGAAACTCACCTACAAAATTTATTTATGACACTCTGAAAGTGGGACAAGTGAAAAATAGAAGCTCAGATCCAACACCAGAGGACCCCAAAAATTAAGCAAGACCCCCTTACAAAGACTCAGTCGCCATTAGGTGACCTAGTCCTTGTAGACACAACAAAACCATTTTTTTTGGATAGGTACACAGTCATTTGCACCTTTCAGATTTGTCGTAACCTGATTGTTTATGTTTATCAATTGCCAGGATCTTGCAATTTATATATTAGGGCATATAGGAGCATTAGATTAATCATTCTAAATTATTTTCAATTCATTCCTAAGACTTAAAAAGATGCAGATCCAAGTCTGATTGACTCACCTTTGAGGTTGAAAGTCAATCTCTGCAACTTATTGATTTGCATCCTAATGAAATCCTAGAAATGATGGAATATACCCTAGGTCATGAGTATTAAACTTAGGGTGTACCACATTTTTATGTTTCACCTCCTCAGATTCACAATTATTTTGATAATTTTTTTTTCATCTATGTGATAAATTACATTTTCAGATCTAGGGTTTATGTCAAATAGGCTTGTTAAAACACACATAAAATGTGTCATCTTTGCAACTCAAGAGAACAAAAAACCCTAGGGGATTGGCTCTCCTTTGTGGAAGTAATCCAATCATCAAACCCTATTTGGTTTGTATTTGAATGTGGAGTCAAAGTAAAAAGAAATTAATCCTAGTTAATCTAGTTGGATCTAGGATCACTTTTCCTACTCTAAACATTTATTTAATTGTTTATTTAAAGATTTGATTACATCCTAAATGCTATTTATATATATATACAATGGGCTTTGTAAATGAATTTTTGATGATAGTTTAATTTAGTATTTACTAGTTAAAGATAGAATAATTTTGATATAGAAGATTGTAAGTCTATGAGTTTTGCAAATTATAGACATTTGAAATAAAAAAATATGTTTTTGAGTCTACGTGTTGTCAATATGTTTTTGAGTTATTATTCTTGTGATGTGTAATAAATATTTTGATTGCTCTATACTCCATATTGATTAGTGTTTTGATTTTTCTCTAAAATATATCGAATCGGTTTTGTTTGAAAGGTAATTTATTGGTCTATGAGCGTGTTATTATTTGAAAACTAAAATTCTTAGTTTATACTACATATATACTTGTGTTCTTGAAAGAAATAAACCTTTGAGTTTACTTTCTTTGCATGAAGCTATGAGTAATCTTTTGTACTTAGAAAGGTTATTTGCTTCCCTTATATTCACCTTTCCTTATTTTTGGTTAAAAAAACCCAAAACTTAAATTCATCATAAGGGGGAGCCACACCTCTAAAATTTAGAGGAAAGTTGTTCTAACAAAGTAACAAATTCTTCATCTATTGGTGTGATTGTCATTATAAATTGGGTATTTCAGATTCTTTATTCATAAAATTTAATAGTGACAGATGTGTTAATCAATAGATTTTTTGTGACTCCACTAGGAGAATATAAGATTTTTTTAATTTATTTATAGCGGTCGTCTTTTGGTATATCTATTTTCTTTCTTCATGAGTGACCATGGGGTTACAACATGATGAAGCACTTGTCTTAAAAATTGGGAGAAACTTGTGGGGTGGTAACAAAGAAGACATCATATCATATTTTTATGTGATAGCTTGGAGAAACAAAAGGTCATGAAAAAAAATCATGATATGGAGCAAGTGATACTCAATGAAGAAGATTGTGGATGAGAAATCGCATAAAAATCCTAAAAAATTGCACAAGGAAGGGATAATGAGGTAGAAGTTGTGATTTATGGAAGGGTTGAAATATTTTATTTTGCAAGGTATGAACAAGTACACTTTCCGTAAGTATTGTACTGGTCAAGAAAGGTTGATTTCTATCAAACACATCAATCTAAGATATTCTATTTAACAAATGGTCATGTTGTCATGGCGTAATTTTAGATCATTCTTACAACCTAACATTTGTTGAAGTTAGAAACCAAGATACAACTAGGATCTACAATCTACAACACCAAAATACCTTCCACACACACACAAGAGAGAAGCACCAAAAGATGTTACTCCACCAATCAAGAATAAAATATTCACAAGATGATTTTATGATTTACAATATAATACAATAGGCCTTGCTTATATAGGCAAGGTGGGAGATAAGATTAGACAAGATCATGACAAGTGTCTTAATCCTATAACATGAAATAACTAAAGATAAGATAAGATAAGATCACACAAAACTAAGAACTTCTAGAAAGATTCCTATGACTTAAGTAAACTTAACATGGAATATGACCTACTAGGTGAACTAGTTAGGTAAAATGCCTTATTCACACCAATACCCCCCTTAAGAACAACTTTGGGAGAAGTGGATAAATTCAAATGATGCAAGAATTTAAGGATGTGTCTCAACTACAAGACCATGTTAGGTACCCATTTACATAATATCTCTCATAAAATGGAGTAAAGGAGAAAAACCACATGAGAAAAAACTCCTCTCCAAAAGAGATAAATACAAGTGAAGGACTAAAAATACTCCAAAACAATGTCCCAAAAATAATAGGAACATGAAGAACACTAATGAAGCATGAAGAAGCTATAGACAACTATCAAAATATGACTTCTATAGTGCCAAAACTGAAGAACCTCCTCTGAATACAAGATGATGATCAAGATAAAGAAGAAAAAAATATACATGAGTACCCCCAACAACACTAACCAAATAATTATTAGATGTAAAATGAATGAAAAAACATCTGACATTCAAAGATACAGATGACACATGAATATGCACAAGTGACCCCAACAACACTACTCAACCACTGCAAGAGTAAAATACAAGTTGAAAATATAGGTGCCAATAGTATGAAGAACACTATTCAGCTAAGGATGGAAGGTTGCATCCAAAAAATAAGTATGCGAGAGTTTCTATACGGTAATTGCTCGATCTCACCAAAATGCATGGGTAACTAGTCACTGCATCCATCTAGTACATAGGAACAAATACTAGATACATAGTTCACTCCTCACAACTATCACACATGGAAGAAAAATGCAAAGGTTAATTCTTTCCAAGGGTTTATGGTCTACCATAGGTGATGATAAACAAGAATTTACGAAGTATGAATTTTTTTCTCAAAATAATAAATGCAATGAGGTTATGGGCTTGATTACATCAGATGTTTCTGACAACTTGTTGTGTCATATCTTATAATCACATTGTATTATAAATTTACATGCGGGGTTGTGAAATGCCTTAATTATTTTCCATCACACCTTTTTATAGTAAGTTTCCCTTCACAACAACAATTAATTCTGATGATTCTTTCCTAATGCTTGTGTGCCTTGGTTTGCACACCTTTTTTCAGTTGTAGGTATTCTCTTGTGCACTTTCAAATCCCATTTCTTCTCCTTCATGTGCATTATAGTGTGAAACATAGTTTCAATGGACCTTCATGCCTCTCCATTTTCAGTATTATGGGGGGTATCATATTGTTTGTGCTAATGCTTGAAGTGAGAAACTAGGATGCAACTAGGATCTACAATCTACACAACCAAATTTCCACATACACAAGAGATAAGCAACAATTGAAATGATATTCCACCAATCATGAATACACTATGAAAACAAGATGATTTGATGCCTTACAATATGATATAAGAAGCCTTTATTATGTAGGAAAGGTGAGAAATAGGATTATACAATATCATGACAAGTGTCTTAATCCTATAACATGAAAAAACTAAAGATAAGATAAAATACGATCACATGACAACTAAGAACTTCTAGAAATATTCCCAAGACCCAAATAAACTTAACATGTGAATAGGACCTACTAGGTGAATTAGATAGGTAAAACACCTTATTCACACCAACAACATTATCTGGTTATAAATTGAACAAGAAGATATTATAATAGATTTAAGGATGCTAGCTTGGAGATACAGGAGATCAAATCAATAGTGCCACTAGGTTGATGAAATATGGAATTTGAGGATCTTGGGACTAAAATAAGGAGACAAGCATGAATCTTTGGAGCAAAATAGAGAAATCGTACTTGTAGAATACATACCAAGAAGAATTTTTTGCTAGAAAAGACTACGAGTTGTGCATGATAACCAACAAAGCCACAATCAAGCAATGCAAAATAACTAGAATAAAAATAACCAATACTTTGTAACATTGAACATTAGAATATACACAAGAATTAAATGCAACAAAGGTGTGACAAACCCAATTTTTGAGGATTGGGAAAGAGGTAATTTTTTTGCATTTACTTCTACATGGATTTTCTTAAAATCTAAGAGTCAAACCTCTTCACCACCTAGTGGCATCATCAAGTCTCATGCGTGTCAAGCCCTTGTGTTACATGGCATGGTTCTTCCCTTGGTAATTAATATTGCATAGAATATGGATCACCAACCACCAATCCTGTATGGAGTTTATATATGGCCCTTATCTCTCAACAACCAATTACACAAGTTGTCGAAAGGTTTTAGAAATAATCTACCAAATTTCAAAGGTGATGGTAAGGTTTCCATTGATGAAAAATTAATACTTTCTTTGTTATGCATAGAGTATTAGGGGTGCAATATGAAGATCTAGCCATCATGTTGTTTGTTAAATCTCTAGCAGATGCAATTGTAGAATAGTTTTATCATCTGCCCAACTAATCCATAGATACATGAAATAATATGAGAAGTTCAAATATCAATTTAAAAGTGTTGAAGATGAGCATACCTTGTTGACACAATTAACCCAATTGAAGAAAGAGATACATGATTCGATTAGGGAATTTGTTATAGAGTTCAACAAAATAGTAATAGAATTGATGTTGATAAAAGGCCTACTATAGAAAACCAAAAATATTTTTTAATCAATGCTCAACCATTAGATGCCAATTTATACCTAAGAAGAGGAAGAGTTACAAATCTCAAAGCTACACAGGCTCCATGGCCATTAAGGTGGAAGATGACCTCATAATTGTCAAGAAATGAAGAAAAGAGATATAAAAAAACAAATCCCAAGCCACAACATCTTCTAATCATATGGTGCAAAGGTTTTAAAATTATATCATTGCTTTGAAGAGGTAGTTGTCAAAGGCACCACAATAATAGTACCCTTATCAAGAAATACACTATGAAGGAGGTCATTGAGCCAATAACTACTAAAGAAGAAAATTTTGATTAATATGATGAATTTTTTGTTAGCTTCTTGGAGTAAAAATCATATTCAAAAAGAGGATCAAATATCTATACTTCACTGGATGACCAATTGCGTTCTATTCTCACTAGGATCCAACAAACTTTCAATAAAAAAGGTGCATAAACTAGTCCAACCCAAAAAATTCTACTGAATAGGAATTTATCTTCCTAAAAACTTGATGCAACTATTCTAGATTCCCATAAAGCATTAGGTACTCCTATGCCTCATAATGTCTCAAGTTCATCTTTTGAAAAATATTTTATTTTTGATGTAATTGTTTTTTATAAGATTTCAAAGATCCAAATTTCACTGAAAAAACACTTGAAGTTGAATCCCAGTGAACTAAATATGTGAAGTATAATGTACACCATAATAATTGGGTTCTTTGATGATAATATTGGGAACCATATTGATCTTGCTTCATATCCTCAACTTCCTCATTTTAAAAATAATGATATATGAGATGTGTTTTAATGATCTTTTTCTAATGAAGGTAATGGTGTTGGTGGAGATCTATGTTGTAGGTTGTAAATTCCTACTATTAGATAGCCTTCTAGGTGTCAAGGGTTTCAAGCATGCAAGGAATACCATGAAGCCTATATTCAATTTTGGAATCTAAGAACAAATTATTGAGGTGGGTAGGATCTCCTTCACTTTTGGTTTTGATAAATTATATGATACTACAAGGACTAGACAATGGCCTTGCTAAAAACCATACCCACTACACAGTATACCCCTATTCTAGTTGTCACAATGTATCTATGTGTTGTTTTGAAAAAGCAAGTCTATGCGCCCTTATATAGAAATAAAGGATTACCATATAAAGTGTTTAAAATATGGATATAAAAACCCCTAATTTTATTACACTTAGACATGGAAACTAAAAAGTTAAGACAACTAAAAATTTATATAATGTTTACATTTTTGGAGTGTGTTGAAGTGATGAGATGGGGAAAAGTTGCAAATCGATACCTATATCTAGTTGGTTATAGATCATGGATTTTATGAAAAATATGTAACTACTAAAACCAAATAAAATAATTTAACCAAGATATAGTTGAAGACTATATTTATTCAAATGCACAAATAAATTAGTTCTACACATGCAAACAAATAAATAATAGTAGTTACAAAACTTTATAAGAGTTTACTTAATAATCTAATAATAAACTTGTATATTTCTTTATTGATCTTGATAAGATACATTACAAAATCTTGAGGATAATCTTATGACTTCCTTGCTAACAAAATAGTCAAGAATCCATCAAGAAAATACGTAGAGAACTCTTGGAGACACTAAGAAAATGTCATATCAACTATTTATAATTATTATTCAAATTTAAACTAACTCTATTAAATATTTTAAATAAATTCACATCAATACAACCTCAAAATAATACTACCCTGAACTAGAAAATGAAACACAAAGTCTTTCTATAATATTTTCTTCTTGTTGGTTTTGTAACTACACTTTCTCCTCCCTCATCCATCTCCTTTTGGAAAAATTTAAAAATATCTTTCAACACCATCAAGAGATCTTGAGGAAAGAACCATGGTTTTTGTAATTCTCTAGACCTCCCATGTTTTCTTTTATCACCTACACATGGCCATACACTTGAATCCATGCCATTTACATCAACAACCATATGCTTTTGTACAACATTCATGCCTCATATGGGCCCATAGGTGTCAAGAGGCATTTGGGAGCCTTTGTATGCCAAATCATGTCCATTTTGAGACCATTAATGGAATTTTGGGTCATGCAAGGTGGTAGGTAATGCTTTTGTTGTTTCAACATCATAGTTTCAGGAATTTTCATATTCAGAAAGAAAATTCCAATAGGCAATGTAGGATGACCAAGTCCAAAATTCTAAAATTTGAAAAGTTGGATTTTGGGAGAAAAATGTGAATTTTGATGAAAGGATGTATGGACAACCAAACCTAGAATCCTAAAATTTAAGGAAAATGGTTTTAGAAGGTAAAAGAGGACTTGGAGGGAAAATCATGCAAAATATGACAAGTCTAATAGGCATGATGGGATGACCAAGTTTGAAACTCTGAAATTTGGAAAGTTGGATTTGGGGGGGGAAATGACTTTTGAGGAAAGGATGCATGAAGAACCAAACCAAAAATTTTAAAATTTAAGGGAAAGGAGATTCAAGGGGAAACATGGAGTTGGGGGAAATGCATGCCAAGGATGACAAGTCCAACAAACAAGTTTGAAACTCCAAAAATTTAGAAAGTTGGATTTTTTGAGGGGAAAGGTGAATTTTTAGGAAAGGATGCATGAAGGACCAAACCCAAAATTCAAAAATTTAATGGAAATGGGATCATAGGGGGAAATGGGATTTGGAGGGAAAGACATGACAATGATGACAAGCCTGATAAACATGTCAGGATGACTAAGTCTAAATTTTTGAAATTGCTCAAAATCATCACAAGTAAGGCCAAAATACAAGGTATTCACCAAAAAAGTATCCTTTATCAAATTTTACTTAGGATATATGATGAAAACACTTTGAATGAATAACCTTAGAAAAATAATCAGCATAAGGGAGCTAACAAGATAATTTTTAGATCGATTATCAATAGAGGGTGGATAAGGTCAAATACACATCTTCCGAGAAAAAATAAAATAAAGATGAGAAACATGAAAATGAGATACCAACGGGGTTGGGGCCCTAGCTCGGTTGGCTAAATATTTCCTGTTTCAGGAGGTTGGTCACGAGGTCTAGTCTCCCCCACTCCCGTGGTATCGGAGGGCCTGTCATTCCAGCGTTGTCGGTCATGTTAAAAAGTTTACTAGGTGCACTGCAGTTTATTGGGGGTCGTGCTACCCGATTCCTGCAGTTTAAAAAAAAATGAGATACCAACATTGGCTCTAGTTGGGGATATTTTTCCCTTGTAATCCCAATGATAATCTAGATATCTAGAAGTAAACCCCCCCCCCAAAAAAAAAAGATCGAGACAAGCACACCTCATCATGAAAACAAGGTCATGACCACTAAAACACTAAGGTATAAACAAGAAAATATAAAAATGATGAGACGCGATATGCACAAGGAAAAATTACATACAACCAATGACATGAAGGCATATAGATATATGACTATATGAACAATTTACAAAGAAGATACATGGCACAAGGCCATGTACAAGCTTCTACAAAATACTTGCTTCTATCAAATATGATCCTATTGAAAGATCTAACATCTTTTAAACCAATATTGCATTCATTCTTAAGCTACAATAAAAATTGATTCTTGCATGCATGTCCATGCATATTGATAGTGCTTGGTCATCATGCTACAAGAGGGAAATAATGTCATATGAACATGGAAACCACAAGTAGCAAGATACATTCTCATGCTCAAAATTATGACAAAAAGCACCCACAATGTTCATGGTAAGATGAAGCACATAATGATCTACACAAATAAATAGGGGGAAGAATGTATTCTTGAAAATCTAGTTGAAAATCATCATGTGCGGATAAAACTCCAACTTGGGTTGAATCATATAAATTCTCTAGTTCAAATTACCCCTCTATTTTACATTCTTCAACACAAAACATTGCAAAAATATTATTGCTAAGAAAGTAAATAATTTTCTCTTCTTCACCACCTTGCAAACCAACAAATTGATCTATTCGAGAATACACAACTTTAGAATTTGAATTCTCAACTAACGAGCTCAAAAATTTGTCCTCAATGCAATCCTTACTAGAAAAATATAGTTTCTCCAAACCAAGTTCTATTTTTTCCATATTAAAATATTCATGGTTTAAAGCAACTAAATCATGCACACCTTCATATTCATTTTTCTCACACGTAACAAGGAATGTGTGAGTCTTATCATCTTTAGAATCAACAAAATAAAGAATGATATCAAATGAAAAATGTTGTTGCACTTCAACTTCCTTACTTGCATCCTCAACAATATTATCACTATTGCATATTGGAGTTGACTCACCAATTTGAATATTAAGAATATCCATATTCCCATCAACAATGAGAGATAGAGTTTCAATTGCAAGTGCTAATTTAACACTAGTGGCTCACCCTAACATCATGTTAAAATTTGTTGGTTTATAATCAAGGGGAAGCAAACCTACACCAAGATAGAAGGCCTCACAATATGTTCCTATACATACATTTTTATCAAGCCTACACTCACATGAGAGACTATTAGTGGTAGCAACAAACCTATTGTGAAATAAAAAATAATTCTCCATCCTACCTTTTGAGGAATTAAAAACTTTAGTAAGAAGGGACAAATTCATAGACATGTGAATCCGACTCATTGAAATCAACAATTAAGCCTTATTTTTCATCATTGAATGTTTTTGTGCTAACATGTTGGGCCTTTGCAAATATAAATTGGTTATGGGACTACCCACTATCAAGGTCAAGCATGAATATATGGTTAACTAATCAACAATATTATCAAAGGAGGGGTCATAGGAATAGGAACTAGGGTTAACAATTTTAATTTTAATTGCACAACCATTTGTGCATTTAGATGAGACATTCTCAAAGGAATCAAAATTACTCATGTTAGAACAAGACTACACTCTTTCCATGAAGACATATATTTGCATAAAAATCATGCCTAAGAGAGAAATAACTAACACCTTTGTGTACCTTTATCTACTTTTGAACTAAAGTGATTTAATACTTTTAACATCCCAAGCAAACATAGGTTAATAGTAAAAAATATGATTTAATATAGTAGAGTCATTACCTCATAAAATGAGGAATTACTTGGAGCAGATAGAACTACCACGACTAATTTTTATTTGGGTCCTCTCACTAATAGAATCTGCAATCAATATCAATCTATTAATATCTTCTTGAGTTGGAAATCTAAATATGCCATCACCAATAATGACGCCTTATTTTTTGGCAATCTAAGTTGTAGGTACCAAATCCCTAAAGTTAGTCTTCGAGGTGTCAGGAGTATCAAATCTAGGAAGAATACCACAAAGCCTATATTTAAGATGGGAAACTAAGGACCCATTATTTAGGCGGGTAGAAATTCCTTTACTTTTAGTTTTTCAAGACAAGGGAAATTTCCCTAAGATGTTGAATTATATGATACTATAAGGATTGAAAAATGACCTTGCTACAAACCATACCCACTACATAATGTACCCCTATTTTTTTTCACACTATGTCTATGTGTTGGTTTGAAAATACAAGGCTACACACCTTTACACAACAAAAAAGTATTACTAGATAAAGTGTTTAAAATATGGATTTAACAACCCTTATTATTTTTATGCACTTATAAATGGAAGCTAAAAATACAACACAACTAAAAATAATGTTTAATTTATTTGCAGTGTATTGAAGTATTGGGATGGGGCAAAAATTATAGATTGGTTCTTATTTCTAGTTGGACACAAAGCATGGAGTTTATCCAAAATATGTAACTAGAACCAAATAGGATAGCTTAACCAAAATATAACTGAAGAATATATTTGTTCAAATACACACATAAAACATGTTCTAAACATACAAATGAATAAATAACACAAGCTACAAAAATTTAAAAGTCTATTATTGATTTTGTGAAGATATATTACAAAAAATTGGAATGATTTTATGGCCTTCTAATTGAAAAAAAAATCAAGAACCCATCAAGAAAATACATAGACAACTCTCAGAGAAACTCCAATAATGTCGAATTTTCTAGTTACAATCATTCTTCAAAGCTATATTGATTCTATTGTATATTTTAAACAAATCCATATCAATACAACCTCACAATAATACTATCTAGAACTAGAAATTGAACCCCAATATTTCTTACAATATTTTCTTCTTGTTAGATTTGTAATTGCTCCTCTTATCCTCCCTCCTCCCTCTCCTTTTGGTAAATCTAAAAAATACCTCTTTCAACACTATCAAGAGATCTTGGAGAAAGAAATATAGTTATTTGTAATTGTGCATGCCTCCCATGTTTTCTTGTATCACATTCACACATCCATACACTTGAAACCATGTCATTTACATCAGAAACCATATTCTTTTGTACATCATTCATGTCTCAAAGGAGGCTATAGATACCAAGAGATGTCTAGGAGCCTTCATATATCAAATAATGTCCATTTCAAAACCATTAATGACATCCTAGGTTGTGCAAGGAGGTAGATAAAGTTTTTTTGTTTAAATATCAATATTTTGAGAATTAGCATACCAAGCAAGGAAATTCTAACAAGCATGCCAAAATGACCAAGTTCGAAATCCCAAAATTTGGAAAGTTGGATTTTGGGAGAAAAATGTGACTTTTGAGGAAAGGATGTTGAAACATGGGAAAATGATGTCCTTAAGTTTAATGTATAAAACCTAAAGTCAATTCCACCTTTTCCTAGGGTTTCATTAGGATACAAATAAACAAGGTAAATAGATTGACTTTCAACCATAAAGGTGAGTCAATTAAGCCTAGATTTGATCCTTTTGAGTCTTAGAAATGGACTGGAAATGATTTGTTATGATTAACCTTTAGACTATACGACCTAATATGAAAAATGCAAGATCTCGACGAATAACAAATTGAAACAGTAAATTGCAGGCATATCTAGAAAGTGTAGGAGATTATGTACCCATCTTGACAAATTTGGTAATGGCATGCACAAGAGGACTGGGACGTCTAGGGGCATATGGGTCTCTGATTGGGTGTCCTCTACTTTTGGGGTCCTCTGATGAAAAATTTGAGCTTTTTATTTTCAGTTGCAGAGTTTCCAAAATGTTGTTAGATGATTCTGTAGGTGAGTTTTCATGTCTTGACAAGATGTAGGGCTTTGAATGCAAGAATAAACAATTTGTCTTTAATCTTTCTTCAATCCTCTTTAGACCTAAGATTTTCACATTCAAAGAGGGAAAATTTTGGGCCATTTAGGGGCTTTCCTTAGTCAAACCCTGTGTAAGTGTTTCCACTTCCACAATGACAATGTCTGATAAAATGATAATGGAAAGGAAGGAATGATGAAATCAAAAAATGATGTAGCTCACCACCCTTCAATGGCTTTCTTGAAGGACTGAAGTAATGCACATCACCTCAAGGTCTTGATCTTGCTTGCTTGGTTTTCTTGAATTCTTTGGAGATCAACAAAAGTGTTGGCCTTCACAAGACAATGGTAACATGAACACACATAAACTCACATAATATTTTACATGATGTTAGAATCTTGAATTGCTACAATAATACTCTGAAATGCTACTTTGGACTTGCTCAATAGTGCTCTTGATCACAATTATTGCTCTCCAAAATTTTTGTTGTTAGATTTGAAATGATGCAATAACTAGGCATTTCTCTTTCCCTAGAATTATATCCCAATAGTCGACATTTGAAATTTAAAATTTGAATGTTAAAATGGCCACTCCAAAATATTAAAAAATGATCCCCGACAGAAGAGGGGGACCCATACACCCATGGGTGTATGGGTCTTGGCCCTATTTTCTAGGACATAATGTATCGGGGGAAAAATATCAATTACTTGTATTTGTTCAATGCTTGCAATTTCTCAGAAAGTGGTACAAATGGATTATAGAATGCATAATTTAGGAAATTAGGGACTCAATTAGGCTCAATAATTTAGGGGGAGCAAAACATAGTGTGAAATTGTCAAGGGTGACAATTTACAACGCTACAGATGCATTGAGTACCAAGCCTAGAATCTCAAAATTTAAGGAAAAGGGGCTTAGAGGGGATAAAGGGAGTTGGGGATAAAAGCATGAATTAAAAGTTTGATAGACATATTAGGATGACCAAGTTTGAAACTTTGAAATTTGAGAAGTTGTATTTTGAGGGAAAAATATGGCTTTTGAGGAAAGGATGCATGGATGACCAAACCCAAAATCTTGAAATTTAAGGAAAAGAGGCTTAGAGGGGAAAATTTTTGTTAGGGGGAAAGGCAACTAAGGGATGACAAGTCTAATAAGTAGGATGATTGAGTCTAAAATTCTAAAATTTTGAGTTTTATTTTGGGAAAAAAAGATGAATTTTGAGGAAAAGATGCATGGAGGATGAAACTTAAAATCCCAAAAGTTAAGGAAAGGGGCTTAGAGGGGAAAAGGGGAGTTGGGGTGAAATACATGCTAGGGATGGAAAGTCTAACATGCATGATAGGATGACCAAGTATGAAATCTTAAAATTGCCCAAAATCATCTAAAGAAATTGCCAAAATACAAGGCATTGACCAAAATAGCACCATTTAACATATTTTACGAATGATATATGATGAAAACACTTTGAGTGAATACCCTTAGATAATAATTAACATAAGGGACCCAACCCAAGATTTCTCAAATTAGTTATCAATAAAAGGTGGCTAGGGTCAAATACATTATTTTAGAGCCAACAAAAGAAAATATGAGACACATGAAAATGAGGTGCTAGTATTATTTCGGTGTCACCTAGTGACACAAGTTATAGATTTACCTTTAGAATAATTTTTTATTGCACAAACAATGTAGCTAAATATAAGTCCTTGCTATTATAAGGAAGCTAAGGTAGTGGAGCAACTTCATACACTAATCTTGAGAGGAGGGTTATGTAAAAAATTTTTAGATCTGAATAGTTATAAAAACTTAAACATAAATAATATTCATACCACAACATACTAATTTACGTGGGGAAAACCCTTTCGGGAGAAAAACCCCACACTCCAAAAGCTACCCAATATATTAATCAAAAATCAAAAAGATTACTATATAATTACAAAGCAAGTTTTTCACAGGAGTGTCACCAACTAAAGATTCAGAGACAACTCAAAAACTATAGAAATCTTACACACAGCCTCCATGTCATGCACCTAATATATAAGAGATACAATACATGAAACTATCAAACAGTATTACAAACCCGTGAGCTAAAACCAACTAAAAAGTGGCACCCATCCCTATCTCTAATAAAATATGCTTATGATGTGTCTAAACACACACCGCCACATATAACTTCCAATTTACAAATCATTTATGTGTCCAACACATTTTACATCTCCCATTTTAGGAGACCCCACTTTTGGAGGCCATAACTTTTGATTTAGGTGTCTGATTGACTAACCGTTTGAAATCTCATGAAGAACTCGATCAAGCTATTACATGATATGCCAATTAAGACCACTTTCAGGCCCAAAAAATGCACCTAAGGCCTTCAAAATGGACTTTGAAACTTTAAAAAATAAATGCTTTAATATCTTCAAATCCAAACATGATCTCGCAACGAAACTTTACAAGCATTCTTATTTAGCCAATCCAAAGCTTTAGGGAAATTTTTACATTAATCCATGCTCAAATTAAAATTAATATAAATAGTAGCCTCATTTAATTGCAAGGTTGAGACACTATTTTCCTCACAACTACTTGGTTTGAGAATAGTCTCCAATTATTGTATTAAATAATTAAGTTCTCATAGCGATTTTAAACTACTTATATCTTAAGTAAGAAGTTCATATGTATCCAAGGAGAAGAGATTGAAAATGTGCATAGGAATGCTATGTGGGATTCCATGGAAATGTTTGATGATTTTGATATTAAGTGGCTAGATATCACTAAAAATGCTATAATTGTTGTTCTTGTCATGGTATCAAATTTTTATGCTTCTTTGACATCAAACCATTGTATATCTAGTGTGGATATTCTCACTAAGCCATTTATTCCTAGTTACATATATAGTATGCAAGTGTTGAATGATGATAACAAATTTATGATTTTTTAAATTGTGTTAGTAATTTTAAAAATTATCTTGTAGATTAACATCTTATGGTAGATATTAAAGATGGAAATGAAGATCTCTTTGAAATTGAGATCATTCAACTCAAAACCAATACAATCCCAAGGGGTCTTGTAGATCTTTAAAGAATGTTTGAAAATGTTGACTGCTACAAAATAAGGGGCAAGATAGTTGATGAGGATGATGTAGGTGTGAACCTAGGAACTAAAACATATCCTAATATGATCTACATCGGTAAAAGGATAAATCCAATAGAAAAGAAAATGATAATACACAATTAAGAAATTTAAGAAATCCTTTTTGTGGTCATATGATTAGTTTAAAGACTACAAGGACTTATTACACCATACTATTCCCTTGAATCTTGGAACAAGGTCATTTAAGTAGAAGCAAAGAATCAACCCCAAATTGGCCCCTCAAATGTAGAAGAATTGATGAAGCTAAAAGAGAGTGGTATAATCAAGTCATTTTAGGCATTCAAAGTGGGCATCCAATAGTGTCCTAGTGATAAAGAAAACTGAAGAAAATGTTTTTTAGATTTTAGAAATTTGACCATCAAGTCTCTTAAGGACAACTACCCATTGCCTAGCATGGATCAATTTTTGTAGAGGGTAATAAGGTTAATGTCTATGATAGATAGATTCTCAAATTACAATCAAGTTATTGTTAAAGAATTTGAGTGGTACAAAACAAGATTAACAACTTTATAGTATGCATTTGTCTATGTGAGGATGCCTCGTGAACTTAAATTTATGTAACTTTCTAAAGGGAAATGGATGTAGCCTTTGCTAGTTTGATAAATGAGATCATGGTTGTCTACCAAGATGATTTAAGTACAAATTTCAAGGATAGGAGTGACTATTTCCAATACTTAGATTTATTTTTTTAGTGATGCTTGGAATACGAGACCTCCTTAAATCCCAATAAGTGTCTATTTGGTGGGGAAGATATCAAGCTCCTTGGGCATATAATATCCTAAGGAGTGAGGATTGACCCTAAAAGAGATAAATCAATGGACCTCAACCCTCAACCCAAAATAGTTGTACACATCTAAAAATGGTCACGGTTAAACAAACCTGTTAATTAATTAAATATGAATTATTTAATTAATATTCTTAAGTCATCTACATATAAATAAATTTAATTATTTATTTATATTGTTCATTTTCCAATTCTTCTAGTTTAATTAAATAAATAAATTTTATTTAATTACTGCTGCCTTCCTCTTAATTAATTAAATAAATTTCACAATTTATTTATATTAATTATTACAAGTTTAAATTATAAATTTAAATGATATTCTTCATTCCACATTTAATTAAATATTTTTAATATTTAATTAAAGCATTTTCTGAAATTCTTCACTCTTCTCACATAATTAAATATTTTCAATATTTAATTAAAAAACTTTTTCTCTTCTCACATAATTAAATATTTTCAATATTTAATTAAAAGCTTTTTCTCTTCTCCATAATTAAATATTTTCAAATATTTAATTATGAGGCTTTTTCATTTTCCACACATATTTAAATATTCATTTATTTAAATTATGGAGACACTTTCCATTTTGTCTCTTCATTTTCCATATGCTTCTTGGAATTCCATCTTCTTTTCGAATTCTTGATCTCTCATCGTTCATTTTAACAGGTTTGAACTCAACTGTTGATCATGGCCAATTGAATTCCTACCTTCAAAAATCTATAAATACAACCTTCTTGTGAGGTAAAAAGGACCTCGAATCCTAGATTTTCATGCGTAGTTATTATAGTCACATTTTAGCATTTCTAGCATTTAATTAGCATTTCAATTTCATAGCTTAAATCATATTAGCAATGCACATGCATTTACATTAATCTCATTCTCTCAAGCTGTCATTCTACAAGCTGTTGTTTAAAACAACTGAGAGCAAGCATCTTGAAACGAATCCTTGGAGATAGAGGACAATGGAACGAATTTGAAGAAGCTATTGTTTTAGAGTTTGCATTTATGCTTTCTAGATTAGTTTTCTTTAAAATAATGTTTCCTTGGTGTGTTAATTTGCTATTTAATTAGTCCACATTCTCTAACACACAATAGTTAATGCAATGTATTCATTCATTGGAGAGATTAACTTTACTAGGAGGTTTACCCCTAACTTTGCTAAGAAAATTAAGGCTATTTTAAAGTTTCTAAAAAAAATACAATCAAGTAGATCAACTACTTGGGATAAGGAGTCAATTAATTCTTTTATGAAATATAAGGATGTGTTAAAAAAGGCATTGGTATTAACAAGCCTTGAATACTCCATGTCTTTTCAATTATTTTCTTTTGCTTCCTATTGTACTACTATTCAAAAGACTATTGATGAATATGAATAGCCAATCATCTTCTTTAGCAAATTATTGCAAACTTCTAAGCTAAACTACTCCATCATGGAAAAACATACTTATGCTCTTGTTAAGGTTGTTAAAAACTTTAGGCCTTATCTCATAGGAGCTAGAATCACTGCTTGTGTATCTCAAATTTTTGTAAGGGATATCTTCATCCAACAAGAAGATTTAGGAAAAAGGTGTAGATGGATCAATTTGTTCCAAAAATATGACATGGATTTGTAGATTACAAAATTGGTTAGAGATCAAGGCCTTACCAAGCTAATACAAACCTAGACGCAACTAAAGTGCATCAAGTTATAATTCAACATCATTTTACTAATCCTCGAAGAATGATCCATGATACAAAGATGTTTTATTTTATTTGAAAAACATGGGTGGTCCCACAATAGTGCAACCCACCTTTTGGCCTAATTGGAAGGTTCAAAATCAACATTTTTAATTTGTGTGAATTATAGGGAACAAAGAGTCAAGAATTTAATGATAATGCAAACTAATGAATTATGAATTTTTTATGTATATTCTAGATAAAAATATATATATATATATATATATTTTAAAGAACTATTTATATCACTTTTTCTTTTATTTTTCAATTAATTTTTATTTTTTCTATTATTTTTCATTGAGTGACGTTATTCCATAATGCATAAATTTCACTACATTTTTTTTAATGATCTATTGGAACTAGATCATTAGGTCCAACATCTAGCGCATGGATATTTTTTGGTTTTTTAATTAAATATGTTATTTATTATTAATTTTTGATTTAATAGTAATTTTTTAGATCTAGATTATTTTGTAACATATTTCTCTTAGTATATTTGTAAATTATTTGATTGTTTTTGATAGTTTTTGACAATGTTAATTATTTTTCCCAGTGTCTTGAATATAGGTAATTATTTTTCATAGTGAATCTACATTCATTATAAATTAGAAAAATAAGATTATATTAAAGAAAACATAATATATATTATAATTTTTATAAAGTCAATACTAAGGGATACATACTTTAAAAAATAATCCAAATGACTTCATTTGATACCATAAAAGTTGAAGATTTTTTTAAAGAATTTTAATCATTACAAAGGAGGCTCCAACGAGGGTTTGATTTAAGCCATGAGGAGTTTTGTCCAAGAGGATTTAATCTAAAACCCTTCAATCAAACCCCTTAAAACTTCAATTATTCATAATTCTAAAATATATTTGATTTTAGATAAAAGCTAGGATGTCCCATAAGTAGAGAACACTATTGTGGGATCAACCACATGAGTTATTCCCTAGGATTGAGTGGTCATCAAAATAGAGCCTTAAAATTGGAAACCCAAAAGGTACATGTTGTTATAGGGCCTATAATTGTGGAGGAACCTTGATGGCCTACTCCTCAAATATTTAAATCTTAGGAGTTTATCAAAGTTATCAATGAATGTCATCAAGGCTTTTACAATAAGCATAAGAATCTACAAACAAAATTTGAAATAAGTAGAGAAACTTGGATCCAAACCAAAGAGATTGAAGAATAACCAGAATGAAAGGCCATTCAATATGATTAAAGGCTTTTCCAAAATTAATTTTACTAAAAAATGATTTTTTGTTGAGTGTGATGAGCCCATTCCATACCTTCCTAGACTATTATGATGTTGTCCAAGATATATGTACTCTTAATGAAACCAATCTACTTCGATAAAATGATGAGAGAGCACATATGATGTAGATTCAAGGAAAGGGTTGCAACAATATCTTGTAGGAGACATTCAACAACATGGTTGGCCTTTAGTTGCAAATATTATTAGGATTGCTAGACATGGATGAATTTGTTCCCCTTATTAATTATATTTCCTAAATATCTTGAATTATAATCCTCCAAATAGAACTAAAAAATCAACAACCAATAATATCCCACAAAGCCTTATAAAACTAACAAGTGAATCCATCACATCCTACAACAATTATTTTTCATACTAAAAATCACTTCACAAACATTGGCCTTGGTGGTATTTGGTCGCAAATGACTCACTAAGAAAAGGATAGCCAACAAGGGACCATAATTATGAAAATTGTTTAAGGGCTCAATCATGCTCAAGAGAAGGTTCTTGAGCCTTGAAGACATGTTGGTAATGACAAACAAAATTTTGGAGAATGTTAGGAGCTACATTAGGTGTTGTTGGCCTTTTTTGATGTGTTAAATTTTATAGTAAGTTTCATAGGCTTGAAGGGATTGAAATAATTCCTTAAAAACCTTTTTGCCAATATTTAACTAATGAAGGTGGGGCTTTTATTTGAGATTCTTTGGAATTATGATTATCAACAATTTCCTTCTATTGTTGAAGATTGGTTACTCATGCCTAAGAAATAGTAAAAATAGAATTGATTCCAACTCAATGGTTACATGATGGAGCTCCAAGGTAGTGGCCTCATATTAGTGGTAAAAGAATAGTGACAATTGACCTCCATAGATATGCAAAAGTGAGAAGTCCACTTGATGGTGTCATTCCATAATTTAATTGAACCAACCCCATGATGAGGATGTGGCTTTAGGTTCCAAATGCATAAGAGATGCATTAGAGTGGGATTTTGACTTGGTAGTGATGTGTTAATATTTTTTTTTTAATTTTTACCTTGAGTGTGATAGATTTCCACTCAATATGAAAAGGGATTAGAAAGTGGTCCAAAGACAACATTTGATAGAGGTTCAATTGGTAAATAAAAATAGTCGGTGAGGGAAAATATGGGTTGACCCAACACGACCTTTCCAATTCATTTAAGAGCCATTTCCATACCAAAGCACAAAATTTTCCATGCATGGCATAGATAATTAGAGTGATGACAACCAACATTGGGATTAAAAAGCCCTAGTTTATTGCATGTATAATTTTGTGCCTCTCTTGCCAGTTGTCCACCCCATATGAATGTTGTCAAATTTATTAGAAACTAGCTCAACCAAATTAAAACCCCTTCACAACCCACAAACAATTGGTAATGTCCTAAAGAGTCCAACACTAGAGGTTAGATCTTTCGACGACTGCTAGAAACATAAATATTGATAACCCCAAAGGAGAGGTTATTAGCATTAAAGAGGATTCATAATGCATCAAAGTGAGGTCACAACCTTGCTAAACTAAATAATGCCACCATCTTAGAGATATGAAAGTGGAAACTCCACCTTGTCTTAGCTCATGATCACTATGAAAAAGTAACGTGTTGACAATATGACACGACAAGCTATAGAAAGAAAAAATTTGAAATATTTAACTCTTGTAGACATATAATATCGAGTTGTAAAATATTTTTTGTGTACTACACAATTTATTTCCTTTTGAGGTCTATTATACCATAAACATTTCATGAAATAAAATTTACAAAAGGTAGGAGTCGAGTGACATATAATTGCTACCAATCTCATCAAGAGCTTCATATTTATTCTTCAAAAATTTATTTGTAAGTCTTTCAAATGACTCAAAATGTGGTAATTGGATAAGAATAATTCACAAATAATATCAACAATTGTCTAGCACAAAATTGTCATCCTCTACCTCATGATCTAGGCCACATGAACGTCTATCACTCATTTGAGTAGTGGATAAGTTGGTTGTGTGGCTACTTGAGAAGAAATAACACTAGTAGGCAACAACGTTTTGATGAACTATGGTTTTCTTACCTCCTAGGAAGTCTCATTAATGGGATATATAATTACAACCTCCTTTTCCTTGTTATGATTTGAGATTTATGGCCCAAGGGTTAGGTGTTGAGGACCAGTAAGGTCAAGGAATTTTTCTCCATTGTGATGATTGTTTTTCTATTAATTATAGTCATCCAACCATCCTTATGTTTTAGAGAAGGAGAAACCATGATAAGATTTTTAGTTGGCTTGGGGCATTGAGTAACTAGAGGGCAATCCCCAATTTTATGGTTAGAGGATTGGTATATATAGCAAGAATTAGATAGGTTGGTATATGATCCTCTAGGAGAGGCACTAGTTTCCTATCTTTATTTTAAGGGATTCCTTGAGGTACTTAGATAGGCTGAACTCAACAAAAACCCTTTTATGTGGACAAGCAAGAAAAAAGATTATTCTTCAACATGAACAACATTGCCAAAAAGCCCACAATGCATTCAAGATAAGGTCACAACAGTAAAAAAGGATAGGGACCTTGACTCAAATAAGGACTCAAAAGGAACACTCTTCATAGAAAACAAGTTCTTGAGTGTAAGGGGAGAAGAATATCGAATATTTTTTAATATACCAAAGGCCATGCTAAAAAATAACCTTAGCAAACTTAACATCCAAGAAACATAAAAGGAAGAAACCCTTTGTAAAGTTTTCAACAATTTCCAAATGAACCCCACGGTATACTAAAGTAAGATTGATCAATGTCATTAGAATTTTATTAGAGGAGATTCTAACAAAAAAAACACTCAACAAGTGTAAAGTTCTCAAGCCATTTACATGCACTGTCAAAATATTGAAAAAATAAAACTAGTTTAGGGTTAGGTGATATACTTTGTGAACTAATTTTGATATGAACCTGCAAGGGTGCTTCAATTTAATTTTCTTGTGTTTCCAAGATAGTGACCTCAATGAACAATTGTTGGGCCACTAAGGTTGGTGACCATCTTTAAAAATAAAAACCACTCGAAGATGAAAAAAGATTAAATTATTGGCAATAAATGTTGACTCTTGCATTGAAGTGTAGTTTGAAACAAGGGTGACACAAACCAGAGAGTGACACTAGCAAGGACCTACAAAGCAAGCCAAGCCAAAACCCTACTAGAACCCAAAACCACTTTCATTGATGTTTGTAAATCACATCATTTTATTTTTTACTATCATTATAGATCAATATTACATAAAGAAAAAGAGCTTTATAACACATCACACAACTCTTACCTATATGCTTCCACATATGCAGAAGGAACAACATAACCTTTGTATTTATACACTTCCTATTAAGATAATGTCTTAAAATAATTCCTTATAGTATATAAAGAGCATATAATTTATAATCCTCCATAATATTCACCCACAATTTAGTGCACAAATGAAATCTATTGCCTCACCCCAACCCAAGAGGTAAAGCATCCCATGGAAATAATTTATTCATCAAATTAAGCAATATCCATTTAAATTAAAATTACTTAAGGTATAGTGTACAACAATATTCCCCTCCAATCCCATTTGTGAAGATTACTAATGCATTTTTCTATTCTTTGAGAATTATGTGGCTTCTATGAATTGCTTTGGCAAGTGAATATTGATCCCACAAAAAATTCATGATAGAGTATACATGAATATTTGAAGTTATCGTTGAATTCTTAAATCTCTAATATTTTGCTTCGTTTGAATACTTTAGAAATATTTTTGACATGTATGTGACACCTAAGGATATTTTTTAGCTACTACCATGTTTGAAAACATATTTTTTGAGTTATCTCTATAGCTAGAACTCTTGAAGATATATTTGATTCATCGCTCCATCGAAAACATACAGATATCTTGAGTTGTTCCATTTTAAATATGAAAATTTCTTGAGCTCTTACTAGATATAAATTTAAGAATTATCTTAATCTCTCATTCTAACCAAATTTACAAAAACCATGTACATGAATCTAATGCATCATTCTTGTAGCCTGAAAGTATGGTTTTTTCACATTCATGTACTCTCAAAATAAATTCATTGGTTGAAGGAATTAATGATTAATATGAAAAATATGTCAACCCATTAGGTGCATAGATAAATATGTAGAGGTGTAAATGCAACTCATCAATAATGTATATTGGCAACTAAATCATAAGAAAACTCTTAGGCAATTGAATCATGTATAAAATGTGTCATCAAAATCTATAATGATTATCTACAATTAAATTGAGATCATTAGGCAAGAACCTTTTATGCTTCACACTTTTATTGTATTGTGTTAATGACATGTAATTTTTTAATATTTTGAGAACTTTCTAGAGTCTACTTGAGCACTAGACCATGCACACTTATTATGGGTCTATAAACAAGTGTTCATCTTCGTTTACACCATCAATCTAGATATTAGTGATCTAGAAATAGATGTCCATCCACATTTACATCATCAATATAGATATTAGTATTGATGCACTTTGGTGCATATACAAATTGATTTAGGGCATCATTGTTTAATCATGTAAACTTATAGGCCCTAGTTTACTTAATAATTTTGTTATAGCCAATCACCATTTTTTTCATTTATACTTTTCACAACAAATTTATCAAGTCAAAATTTAACCTTGTTTCATTATTGAGTTATTAAATAAATGGATAGAAAATTCACACTCAAAGTTGTAGGCTCCCAAATCCCTAAAGCAAGTCATTTTTTAAGCACCAAGGATGTCAAACTTAGGATGAAAGATCTATAACATGATTAGATAGGGAATCGATTTGCTAAGGTGGGTAATTCCTAATTCAACTTTAGGCTCTACTAGGCCAAGAGGGGTACTCCTTGAGGTGTTGTATTAAAGATAACTATAAGGAATGAAAATAAATCTTGCGACAAACCATACCTATTACATAGAACACTCATGTTTGTATATCAATAAGTGTATATATGTTGGCTTGACAATACAAGGGTTCTACACCTTCATAAAATAGATAAACAATCATATTTTTTTGAAGATGTTTCTAGGACAACCCCTAATGATATTTCATACATATGGAGATGGAAGTAAAGAAAACAAAGCAACAAAAGATAAATGATAATTAATTTATTTTAATGTAGGTGAGATGAAAATTGAGCACAAAGAAGATAGGAGCCTTTATCTAGTAGGGGTAGTAGAGTCTTAGGTTTTATGATCCAAAGCATAAAACCAAATAAAATACACTATGTGATACTTTAACCAAGATAATAATGAGGACTATACCTATAGATTCCACAATTAAGCTAGGATTTGTGCATGCAAACACAAAGGTGGATGAAATTGTAGAGCATCAAATCGAATCTATCTTAGTTATCCATAAAGAAACCTATGCATTTCTTGTGTTGTATTAATAAAAGGCCTTTCAAAATATTTACAAGGGGTTTTACCATCTTCTATTTGATAAGCTAGTCAAATAATACCCGAATCAATAAATGTGGTTAAGAAGATCAACTAAGATCATAAAAAATGCATACAATACTTGTGGAGACATTTAAAATATATCAAATCTACACATTAAAATATTCCTTTTGGATTTATAATATGATATTACTCACTTTAGGAGAAACCCATAAAATTACAATACAAAGAGTGTCATAAACCTTTTGTTGAAAAGACACCCTAATGATATGCAACTTTTTCTCTTTTGTTTTAGCTTTGCAACCCTTTCTCCACCCCCTTTTTAATATACATATATCATTCAAAACCATTGAAAAATCTTGGGGAAAGAACCAAGATCACCTCCAACTACATAGGCCTCCCATGCTTTCTTGCATCATCCCCACATGGCCATATACCTAAAACCACACTTCTTACATTAGCAACCACGGTCCTTAGAACAAAAAACATGTCTAGATAAAGGGTCCAAAATTACGAAGAGGTGCCTATAATTATTCCCATATCTAATTGTGTCTATGTAGAAGCAATTAATAGTGTCTTGGGTCATGCAAGGAGGTCAGTAGTTTGGTAGAAATGAAGATATTTGATATAGAATTGAAGGCATGCAAGATAAGTGAAAATTGATGAATACGCCAAATGAATGGCTTGGAGATTGCATGAAGGCCCATGATATATGAAACTAACCACCATATTCATGACCACATGGTTTTTCTCGTCTCCCATTGTTGGAACAACATGTGAATTTGTCCCATTGAGAAGAACTATAATGTTTATGTGGGAAATTGGGTCATTAAAGGCACAAATATTCAAATCTTTAAGTCCATTTTTTTTTAATCAATGAACTCTATTAGTATTTTGGAAATTTTTAAAACCCATAAAGATGCTAATGTTCGTGTCCCTTAAGTAATTGATGGTAATTTTTTTAATTTTTAGAACCTTTTCGATGTTTCAACAATATTGAGAACTCATGAACCAATTGAATGAATACTCTTTGTAACATTGTTAGGGCTTATCATAAACTTGGAACCATTTTTGGCACTTAAAATTTTTCACAATCTTGTGAACTCATTGACATTAAAACTCAATAGCCTTTGATTATAACTTTGGGCCCGAGGCAAACTTGATTGATGATTTCAAAAGTTTGCAAACCTTAGAAATCTCTTATGCATGCTTGTCAACAATTTGAGGGGATTCCTACAAATTTAACATATGATAGGAATGTGGAGGATGAAGAACCACTCGTGTGCAAACCTAACCAAGACAAACCCATTTGATTATTTCTCAAATTGGTTATAAATGACGGGAAAAATAGTGTGAAATGCACAAGGGGGATGGGGCTCAAACAACCTAAGACAGTATCAAGCTAAGCACCTAGCTCTATTTGGGGATGTGTCTCTTGTAGGCACATGGAGAATTCACTTTTGTAAGCATAGGACACAAAAGGGAAAACAAAGAGGGGACTAGGATGACTACACTAATGGTGGGAAATCTTCTTCATTGGGGCTTCTCACATCTATTTACATGTGTTATCTACTTGTTATTGCTCTTTATGTGCTAGCTACAAAATGTTTTGGATATTTGCTTGCTAATATGGTTGTTGATGGTTTGTAGAATTGGATAGTTTCCTATTGTTATTTCATACTTTTTATCATTACTTTCTACAAAACTGTGAGACATTATCAAGACCTTTCATATAAATTTAAGTAGTTTTAAGCATTTGGAATGGAAACATGATATGTTAATATGTGTATGTATGATTTATGAATGTCCATGAAGTTTAGTAGGATTTTATGTTTAAATTATAGTTGTTAATAATGAGAATGCCTTAGGAAATAAGAATAACATTTGAAACAAGATATCTATCAACCCACAACAATAGGCTTTTCAACCCGTAGCATAAATATTACAATTCGTTAGAAATGAGTCAACCTATTGGAGTGTGACCACTTTAAGAAGAACATGGATGTGTTCATTTACTGATTAGATCATGAATCATTGAGCACTACTTTTATCTTTCAATAAGGCAACCAGAAGAAGTCTATTCTCCATGGGACTATGAATTATAACAAAGTTGTTATGTTGAGCACGTTTTCTATTATAAATGGTTAAACATGTTGAGCATATAATCCTTGTTTGATTTTCAAACTCTTGTTTTCAGTAGTTATTAATTTATGTTTTGAAATTAGTCCTCTTCCTATTCTTGACGAAGATTTGACATGTGTTTTTAGTTTTATTTTCAATTCATAGATAGTTGGGTACCTTGTCGAGGAGGAAATCTAGTAGAGAAGAAGAAGATCATATGTATATTATTGAATAAGATTTCTTGTTAGATTTTGTGTAACAATTTCCTGGAAGTAGCAACTCAAGCAAGGGACACTTAAGGTATTGTTGAACCACTTTAATTTAGACTGCTAGATTAGATTATGTATTGTGAGTTTAATTGATAGTTTCTAGTTTATGTGATTATGAATAAATGCATTATAATTTATAAATTAGAATGTGTAGATTGATATTTTATCTGGTACTTCAGAGGTTAACCAAGTTAGGACATACTGTAATATAACTGTTAACTGGTTACAGCCTTAAGCATTAGGTACCCATAGAAAAATGTAGTTATTTGTATTCCTTTACTTTGTTTTGAGAACTAGCAGTTTATTTTGATTTAAAGCTTTTTGCTTTATTTACATGTGTTTATTTTCCTATACTCAATTGATGTAGGATGTTCAAAATCCATGAATGCATATATTTTTCTAGCACTATTTGAAGCTTATGATCCCCTAGTTGATGATTTAATAGAAGTCCTCTCTTGAGTGATAAAATTATTAATCTAGGAATCCTCAAGTCCACTAAACCATGTGCATAACCATTAGCACCAAGTTAATTAGGCATTAAAGGAAGCTCAACATTTTTGGTGTTGTTGTCTGGGATGGTGCTAAGTTCAAGATTCTTTTGTGTATTTTAAATTCATTCAAGCTTTCATAGGATAACAAAATTTGTTTCAGCTTTAGAATAAATATGTATTTAGGAATCAACATAAAAACTATTTACAAATAATGTACAAGAACCGTTGATTAAAAGAGTCAAAAACATTACATACGAAGGTAGACAGATGATCTCAGAAGATTTATCCCCTCAGTACATGGAGCATTTGAAGACATTGGTGGACAAAGCGAATAGATTGAGGGAATCAACGAAGATGAATTATCCCTCACTGATAGCTACACCAATTACAAAGGAGACTTCCAGAATACATTTTGATATCATGGTTGAAGAAGTCGTGGATAACCCAAGATAACATGTGACATTTCAATTCCTGATAATCAATCAAGAAGAGGTATGAAGGAGGACATCATTAGCCACTTAGATACACAAATATATGCCCTCCATATCAAGAAGAAAAGGGAAGAAGCAGAGGTAGCCCTCATAGAATTTTGTCCACATTGCCGCCAAAAGAGGATCAATCGCAAATGCAAAAAAATAGTTAGCATATTTGAAGACAAGCAAAGGAAGCCAGAGTTTCGCGTCCTAGAGGATGAAGAAGGCAAAGTGTTCTACATTGCTCAGTGCAAGCCATGGCAACTAAAACAAGGTATGCCTCAAGATAATTTGACCTACAATATATCATTTCTAGATAGTAATTCAAACTTCTCAAATTGCAACCCTTGGCCTTGGAGTAATGTACTTTATACATAATGGCCAATGACCCAAGCCTCCAATTGGACTCAACAACAAGGAATGTGGCCACCACAACATTACCAGGGTACAAACTACAATCTCCAATGACCACCATAGCAAAACTAATGGCCATCGCAGTGGTGCAAAGGTCAACAATGGAAAAACCAAAACACAAACTATTTGCAACTCCAATAGCCATTGAAGCCACAAAAACCTACCATAATGTCAAATCTAGCCATGGTTGCACCATCACAACCAAGATCACCTCAGATGTCAGCACAACCTGTACCTAACCCCAACAACAATCTTGTTCAACAGGTTTATACTAATGACAACATTCAATACCCTACCTATGGGGTTGAAGTGAGTGATGTCCACCTTCGTTCAGCGAAAATGCTAGTTGCCCTTCATCTCGTCACATCACAAAAGTGACTGATGAGGAAATATCAGTAGAAATTATGGACAAACAATCCAAGGAACTTGAAAAAAATTAGGTTAAGCCAACATAAGTCCAAAACCACCATTCCCTAAAAGACTAACTATATAAAAGCATCATTCTGAAGTTGAATCTGACCTATTAGGAAAACTAAGAGATGTTTGCATAAAAATACCCCTGATATAGGAAATTAAGTGCCAGTATATACAAATACAATGAGAGTTATTCCTTAAGAAGCTAGGTAGAAAACAAAAGGACCCTTAGGTTGTGCATGTTTTAGGACAACTTGTTGATATCATGTTAGAAAACATAGTTGTCCCTAAATATGTAGACCTTAGGAGCCCTATGGTAGATGTCTAAATCAATGAAATTATCATCAAAAACATCTTAATTGACCTAGGAGAAGCCATAAATGTGATGACAAAGAAAACCATGAAGCAACTGCAGTTAATGGAGCTCCAACCTACACCTACTATTTTATAATTGGTAGATAGGTCAATGATAAAATCAGAGGGAATTATAGAAGACTTGGTTATCACATTGGACTCGTGAGAATACCCTGCAAAATTTATGGTGTTACAACCTAAAGCAAAATTTGCAGGATACCCTTTAATCTTGGGAGACCTTGGTTGGTTATTGTAGATACATTCATTGGTTCTAGGTTTGGTAATATGATCATTTCCAATGGGAAAGTGACCAAAAAACTAGTCTTTTACCCACTTGCTCAACCGCATACAAATTTGGACCAAATTGTATGGCCTACCCTAGATGAGGATGATCAATATTCATTGCAAACATTAATGACCATTGAACGTAGTCCAATGTTGGACACACAAGATGAAGATGCACTACTTGCAAACATTATGCAAAACTCCTACGGCAGGGACCCGCAACAATACAACTGGCTAACATGCTTGCATGACCCTTTGCAAAACATAATCCCTGCCAATGCATTTGAATTTATTTCTTAAATTTTTCATACATTACTACCCCATAACTACAACCCCAATTTACTAGGGCTTGACATTGCCTCTGTTAAGACATCAACATTGACCATCAAAATTACATTAGGTAGGACATTAAATGTCAATAGTCAATTAATAGTTGCACCACAGTCTTCACTATTGACCATGTTGCAAGCACACACAACTACATTTGCATGGGACTATCATGACATGATAGGAATAGATCCCAACCTATGCATGCATAGAATTTATATTAATTAAGGCTACAGACTAGTGAGACAACCTCAAATAAGAATGAACCCAGTTGTACATGACATAGTCAAGGCAAAATTACAAAAGCTACTAGATGCGGGATTCATTTATCCAATATCTAATAGCCAATGGGTGTCCCTGTTAGTGACTGTACCCAAAAAAGGAGGAAAATGGAGGGTATGTGTTGATTATAGAGAATTGAATGCAACAAGAAAAATATACAAATTTCCCCTTCCTTTTATTTATCAAGTGTTGGATTCATTAGCAAGGAAATAATATTTTGCATTCTTAGATGGGTTCAATGGGTACAATCAGATCAAAATAGCTCCAGAGGACCAAGACAAGACAATCTTTACCTGCCAATGGGGTACATATGCATATTTTTTCTTACCATTTGGGTTATGCAATGCTTAGGTGCCATATTTCAAAGTGTAGTCTTAAGTATATTCTCATATTTTTCTCATGATTTCATGGAAATTTACATAAATGACTTTACAACCTATGGGAATACTTATGAAGAAGCATTGACTAGTTTGAAGAAAGTGTTGGAAAGATGTCAAGATCACAACCTTTCCTTGAGTCATGAACAATGTTTCATGATAATGACTGAAGGAGCAGTCTTGGGACACTTTGTGTCCAACAAGGGAATACAAGTAGACCCAATCAAGATTGAAGTGATCACCTTGCCTATTCCTCAAAAGAAAAAAGATGTTAGAATTTTTCTTCGTCATGTTGGTTACTATAGGAGGTTTATTAAAGATTTTAGTAAGATTGCAACACCATTATTTTTTCTCCTATCTAAAGATGTGGAATTTGACTAGAGCCTTACTTGTCAAAACACCTTTGAACCCTTAAAGAAACACTTACTAAGACTCCAATCTTGAGAGGACCAAACTAGAAAAAACCTTTTCATATACACACTTATGCATCTAATATACAAAAATATGCTATATATTATATCAACAAAAATCTTCAAGGTGTTGAGCTCAATTATACAATCATTGAAAAGGAAATGTTGGTAGTGGTATATGCTATCAATAAGTTCAAACACTCATCACGAGATACTCTATAATCATTCACACAAACCACAAAACAATCAGATATATGATGAATAAACTAGTGGTCGTTGGAGGCAAAATTGTGAGATGGTTATTGCTACTCCAAGAATTTGATATTACAATTCTGGACAAACCAAGAAAGGTTAATGTAGTAGTATACTTTATCTCAAGACTTATAATAAAATCAACAAAGGATATTGTGGATGATTCATTTCTTGATGAACACTTATTTTCCCTCTCTATGAATATACCTTGGTATGCAAACATAGCCAATTATCTAGTTGCAGGGAAAACCCCACCACATCTCTCACCAAAGGAAAATAGACATCTAGTTGAGAGAAGTTTTCCTTATTCATGGGTAGCTAGATATATATTTTATACAAGGCTTGATAATATAATGAGAAGCTGCATCAAAGAGGATGAAGTCTATGACATTTTGAAGGCATGCCATGATGAACCTTATAAAGGACATTTTGCAAATAAAAGGACAACTCTCAAAATCTTGAACACCAGTTACTATTGGCCCACACTTCACAAGGATGCACTCAAGTATACAAGAAGGTGTGACAGATGTCAAAGGATGGGACACCCTACTAAGACATGAAATGCCACTTCAGTCACAACTTGTCATTGCACCATTTGACAAAGGGACTGGATTTTATTGGTCTTATAGCTCCAACATCAAATAACAAGGAATACATCTTGGTATGCACAAATTAACTTACAAAATGGGTAGACGTCAAAGCTTTACAATTTTCTAAAGATAGAAATGTTGCTAAGTTTCTCTATGAAGATATCTTTACAAGATATGGTGTTCTTAAGGAAATATTAACATATTAAGGGCCTCAATTTACATCAGATCAGATCAGTAAATTGGTACATGAATATGAGATCAAACATGGGAAATCTACACCTTACAAAAATAGTACAACTAGAAGTTACCAATAGAGTGGAGAATATTCTTACAAGAACACTACAACTCCATAGGAAGGATTGGGTAGCAAGGCTACCTAAAGCAGTTTGGGCTTACAGGACAAATGGAAAACTACAACAAGCTTCACACCATATGAATTGGTGTATGGAAAGACGATTGTACTTCCAATTGAGTTTGAATACAAGACTCTCAGAACAATAGTACAATTGAAAATGGATATATCTATAGCACAAAAGGAGAGGTTGGACAATCTCAATGCTTTAGATGAGATATGCATGGAAGCAATTCATCCTAGTGAGATCATACAAAAACAAAGGATGTAATGAAATGATTAGTTCATCAAGAAAAAAATAGTTTAATGTTGGCGACTGGGCTCTAATTTATGATTCCAAGTATAAAGACCATAAGGGGAAGGTGCAAACACGATAGCTAGGTCTGTATGAAATACATCATGTTTTTCCCAATGAAGATGTTCAGTTAACAACTATTGATGTTGTAAGATTTGCACTCTTAGTCAATGGGAATAGATTGAAGCTCTACAAGAAGCCACTATAAAAGGATGATTTCTTACACATTGATGTAGGAGCATCCAGTGGTGTAGGGCAATCTTGCATCACCCAAAAAAAATAAAAATGCATTTAGTTGTTTTGAGTCCCATGATGGCACTTAAGGGGGTGTAAGACAAACATAAGTCAAAAAGGGTGAAAAACAATCACTTACTATTTTTAGTAAGTCGGCCTAAATGGTCTCTTATGGACTTGAAAATTAACCCCAAGGAGTGGAATTGAAAAAAAAAATGATCGCGAAAGAATCATCTCAAAACCCTGTACGGTTTGGGAGAAATTAAAGTTTTCATCCTAAGAAATTTCTCCAATGTAACTTCAAATTCATATATGAAAACATTAGAGGCCCTGAAACAACTCAAAAAGTTGACAAACCAATCTTTGATGGTTCGATGTTGTAGATCTCTTTGAGACTTTTCCAACGATATGTTATAATAGCAAATCAGACACCCAAATCAAAAGTTATGGCCCCATGAAGCTACCCCTCTAAAAAGTGAATTTCATTAAAATTTCTTCCTAGGCAAGAAATCAAATGGTGGGAATTTTGGCACCAGAACAAAAGGGAAAGCTACACTTTCTAAAACATTCTAGGGCGTTTATTGTGTAAAATAAAAAGGGTTAAGTGGGGGTTGTAGAAGGTGGCTCCATTAGTGCAAATTGTCGCTCTGAATAATATATTTTGTTTTCAAAGTTGATTTTGTTGTAATGAATCAAGCCCATGAGGCTGTAGTATTGTAAGTTTTGAATTTGTAATTTCATTTTCTGAAAATAATTGAAAGTGAGTTATTTTATGTCTCGCATCTTCTGTGTTGGTATATATTGTTGTAATTTGTGTGGGTTTCGAGCAGTGTGGCCCTCATCAAGTGGTATCAGAGCAGGTTTTCCTGAGTGTGTAAATAGATCACCGAACATGAGGCAGTTTGTACTAGGACTTGTGGTTGTGGGTTTCTGAGAAAAGTGATCAGAATGCTTCCGCGAAGAAACGATGGTGGTGGAAGAAATGTTGTACCAAAAGAGGGTTTTAGAGCCCTAAATAGACAAGTTCAAGCATTGTAAGAGGAGTTGCGTCGAGGGTTTGAGCCACGAAGAAGAGATGAAAGTGAAGATGAAACTGAAAATGAGGAACAGTTCGAAGAAGAACAAGATGTAGTAGATCTAGAGCAAGTCTGATTATTTAAGGTCATGTCTAAGATTGGGAAAAGGCCAAAGATCGATGTTTCTACATTTTTTGGAAATCTTAACCCAGAAGAGTTGATTGATTGGATCAACGATATGGAGGAGTACTTGGAGTATGAGGAGGTGGAAGATCCTGAGAGAGTCAAATTTGCTAAGACCAAGCTCAAGGGTCATGCAAATATTTGGTGGAAAGAGGTACAACTAGAAATAAATCGAAGAGGAAAATAGAAAATAACCAAATGGGATCGGATGGTGGAAATATTAAAAAGACAATTCATTCCTGTGGACTATGAGCTGGATTTGTTGAAGAAAATGCAAGGGTTGAAACAAGCGAGAAAATCTGTCAAGGAGTATACAAAAGAATTCTATTGTGTCTTGATTAGAATAGGCCATTCTGAGGCCAACAAGGAAAAAATTGCTTGTTACATAAATGGATTGAAGCCGGGTATTCAAGAAGAGTTGAGTCTGGTAAGAATGTCTAACATTGAAGGTGCATATTAGTTTGCTTTGAAGGTAGAAGAAAAGTTGAATATAAGGTTTGAAAGCAGGCAAAGAGGTGGGGCTCGTGGTGGAAAGACTAGTGGACGGTCATATGGAGGTCGAAATGAAGAACAAAAGAAGGGTGAAGGATCTAGTAGCAGCCAGTACTAGAAATGAGATAACACCTACCGTCCTCACGATCAAAATAACAGAGACCAAAGAGAAAGAGGAAGATCTGGACGAGGATCAAGAAGATGAGGCTTTTGTGGAACCTATTTCCAGTGTGAAGGACATAGAGCCTATGAGTGTCCTCAACATCAAGGAAGGACAAATAAAATATTTGATGGTAATACACGAGTTGCACATGTAGATGAAGATGTTGAGTCTTCACATTCTGAGGATGCAGAAAGAGGAGAGGTTCTTGTCACTAGAAGAGCCTTGTTGAATGAGGATAAAGAGCCAACTCAAAGGAAGAATTTGTTTCACACCAAATATAAGTGTGAAGGAAAGGTTTGCAATGTTATTATTAATGGAGGTAGTACTGATAACATTGTTTTAGAAGGGATGGTTAGTAAGTTTCGATTAGAGAAAAGAAGGCATCTGAATCCCTACTAGATTGCTTGGTTGCAGAAGGACCATAAAGCTTTGGTAAATGAACAATGTCTGGTAAAGTTCAAGATTGGAAATTACCATGATGAGGTATTGTGTGATATTATGCCTATGGATGTTTTTCATATGTTGTTAGGTAGACCGTGGCAGTTTGATCGACGAGCAATACATGATGGACATGCCAACACCTATTCTTTGACCAAGGATGGAGTTCGTCATAAGTTGAAGCCCTTGAAAGAGGCAGAAGAAAAGGTATGCAATAATGCAAGAATTTATTTGGTTGATGGAAGAAAGTTCTTAGAAGGTATGAGGCATGAGCATATGTGTTTTGCATTGATCCCTAGAGTTGATAAAGAAGATACTAATGAGGTACCGGTAGAGGTTTCAAATTTGTTGATCGAGTTTCAAAAAGTTATTTTTGATAATGTACCTGAAGGTTTGCCTCCAATAAGAAAGATTAGCCATCATATGGATTTGATTCTTGGAGCTAGTTTGCCAAATAAGGTAGCACATCAAATGAATCCAACAGGGAATGAAGAGTTGAATAGATAAGTGCAAGAGTTGTTGCGGAAGGGATTGATTTGAGAGAGTTTGAGTCCATGTGTAGTACCTGCAGTACTAGCACTGAAGGATGGAGAATGAAGGATGTGTACAGACTCCCGAGCTATCAACAAAATTACTATCAAATATAGATTTCCCTTGCCAAGGATGGATGATATTATGGATTTTTTGAGTGGAATTGAGTACTTCAAAAAGATAGATTTGAAGAGCGGATATCACCAGATCCGAATTAGAGAAGGAGATGAATGGAAGACAACCTTCAAAATGAAGGAGGGCTTGTACGAGTGGTTAGTCATGCCTTTTGGGCTAACCAATGCACCAAGCATATTTATGCAGCTTATGAATGAGGTATTGAAAAAAATTAGGAGAATTTGTTATTGTTTATTTGAATGATATTTTGATTTTAAGCAAGACATTGGAGGAGCATTTGATGCATATCATAAAGGTTTTTGAGAAGCTAAGAGAGAAGTTGTTGATCAATTTGAAGAAATGTAGTTTTGTGAAGAGAGAGTTGGTGTATCTAAGATTTTTTTCTCAATAGAGGGTCTTAAAATGGATCTAGAGAAGGCGAGAGCTATCATTGAATGGCCTACCCCTAGGAATGTTACAGAGGTAAAATCATTTCATAGTCTAGCAAGTTTTTATAGAAAGTTTATTAAGAATTTTAGTAGTATTTGTGCACCTCTAACTGAAGCAATGAGAGGGGATAGAAAGGATTTTAAATGGATTGTAGGAGCAACAAAGAGTTTTGATATGTTGAAGAAGAAAGTCACAGAGCAACCTATTTTGGTACTTTCAAATTTCAATAAGGTCTTTTAGGTAGATTGTGATGTTAGTGGCACTGCCATAGGAGTTGTTTTGAGTCAAGAAGGTAAGCATGTTGCCTATTTTAGTGAGAAGTTGAATGATGCTAAGAAGAAATATTTTGTCTATGATCAAGAGTTTTATACTATAGTTTAGGCTTTGAAGAAATGGAGACACTATTTGTTGCCAAAAGAATTTATTTTTGTTAGAATTGGCTATGGCTGCCAAGATCTTGAGACCAAATGGAAAGCACAAAGAAGAGAGAATAATGTGACAAGAATAAATTGTATTCTCATCAATTTATTCAATGATATGAGATGATTTTACTATGAGAGAACCCCTTGGTTATATAGCCAAGGTGAGAACATAGAAGGACATAATATTATGACAAGTGTCGTAATCTTATGACATGAGACAACTATGAAAAGCTATCACTTCACCTAAAGTGGAAAAGTGATAATGTGATAATCACCACAAATGGTGGATCACCCACAAAAGGTGGAGAGGTAATCACATGATATGTCCACGAAAAGTGGAAATGATAAAGTAATAACATGATAAGTCCACCAAAGGTGGAAAAACTCCAACTACCTCCTATGTGGTCCCTAAGTAAACTTAATTAAGGTGCAATCATGACCTAGAATCAGGTACAACACATTTAATTACACCAACAATTTTATATAATCACCAAGCCTTGTAGTATCTCAATAGTCAAGGAAATTCAAACCAAAGGCACTTAAAATGGGTTGAGTTTTTGTAGAGTTATACTTTTATTTTGAAGCACAGGAGTGGAAGGTCAAACAGAGTTGTAGATGCCTTGAGTAGAAGGAAAAATTTGTTGATAGAGATGAATATAGAGGTTGTTGGGTTCAATGAACTCAAGAGTTTGTATCCTAAAGGTCCAAACTTTGCAGAATCTTGGAAGCCTTGTTTGGAACCTATTACATTGGATATGACAAGATGGTTGGATTTATTAATCCATGATGGGATGTTGTTTAGAGGAAGGCAATTTTGCATTCCTAGGAGTTCTATGTGAGAGAATCTAATAAAAAAAAACATAATGGAGGATTGGTTTGACATTTCGGCTGAGATAAGACCATTGCTCTTATTAGTGAGAATTATTAACGACCATAGTTACAACAAGATGTGAAGAATTTGCAAACTATGTCAGATGGTGAAAGGAACAAGTAAGAATACTGGATTGTATCAACCATTACCTGTACCTGAGAGGCCATTGGAGGATATTAGCATTGATTTTGTTCTTGGCTTGCCAAGGACATAGAGAGGGCATAATTCCATATTTGTGGTGGTGGATAGATTTTCAAAAATGACACATTTCATTCCATGTCATAAGACCAGTGATGTTCATATTGCAGAGTTGTTTTTCAGAGAGGTGGTGAGACTACATGGTCTACCGAAGAGTATAGTTTCAGACAGAGATACCAAATTTGTTGGTTATTTCTGGAGGACATTATGGAAGAAGTTGAAGATAGATTTGAAGTTCAATTTTTCACACCATCCACAAAATGATGGACAAACGAAGGTGGTGAATAGGAGTTTGGGTAACCTACTAAGATGCTTAGTAGGAGATAAGCCCAAGGGATGGGATTTGATTATACCACAGGAAAAAATTGCTTACAAAAATTATGTCAATAGGAGCATTGGTAAACCATCATTCCAAATTGTGTATGGGAGTAGTCCAAGAAATGCTTTTGAACTGAGAAAGATGGATAAGGGGGAGAAGAGTAGTGTTGAGGCTAAATATTTTGTTGAGCAGCTGAAGAATTTGCACGAAAAGGTGAAGAAACATATCAATAAGATGAACTCACAATATAAGGCTAAGGCAAATAAAAAAATGAGGTATAAGGAGTTACAGGTAGGAGATGAAGTCATGGTTCATTTACAAAATAAGAGGTTTTCAGTTGGTACATACAACAAGTTAAAGATGAAGAAGTTTGGACCATGCAAGATCTTGAAGAAGCATGATTTAGGAAATGCATATGAGGTAGAGTTTCCTAATGAAATTCATATTTCACCTGTGTTTAACATTTCAAATTTAAAAAAATATCATGAAGGGGGAATTGATGAAGAAACAATAGAAGTATAATGGAATATTCTAGCACCTACTTCAAAAAAAGGAGATAAAATTTTTTTTGGATAGTTTTGTGGGTAGAAGCACAAGAAACAGACAATACACAACGTACTTGGTGAAATGGAGAGGAAGGCCTATTGAAGATTCATCGTGGTTGTCTAAGGCTGAGGTTAAAAGTCTTGGTTTCCTTCTAACTCCTGAGAAGTGAGAGGGACACTTTTCAAATTACCTTGGGTGTCTGATGTAGGAGCATCTAGTGGTGTAGGGCAATCTTGCATCACCCAAAAAAATATTTTTCTTATTTTCTTTAGTTGTTTTGAGTCCCATGATGACACCTAAGGGGTAAAAGATAGTCAGAAGTCAAAAAGGGCATAAATGATCACTTACTATTTTTAGTAAGTCGGCCTAAACGGACTCGTATGGACCTAGAAAGTTACCCCAAGGAGCAGAATTGAAAAACATTTCTGATCGTGAAAGAATCATCTCAATACCCTATGCGGTTTGGGAGAAATTAAAGTTTCTGTCCCAAGAAATTTCTCCAATGCAACTTCAAATTTAGATATGAAAACTTTATAGGCCTCGAAACAACTTAAAAATTTGATGAACTGATCTTCGATGGGATTGACGTTGTAGATCTCTCTGAGATATTTCCAGCGATATGTTATAATAGCAAATCAAACACCCAGATCAAAAGTTATGGCCCTGTGAAGCTGCCCCTCTAAAAAGTGAATTTCATTAAAATTTCTTCCTAGGCAAGAAATCAAACGACGAGACTTTTGGCGTCAAAACAAAAGGGAAATTTAAACTTTCTAGAACATTCTAGGGCGGTTATTGGGTAAAATAAAAAGGGTTAAGTGGGGGTTGTAGAAGGTGGCTCCATTGATGTAGATTGTGGCTCCAAATAATATATTTTGTTCTCAAACTTGATTTTGTTGTAATGAATCAAGCCCATGAGGCTATAGCATTGTAATTTTTTAATCTGTAATTTCATTTTCTAGAAATAATTGTAATTGAGTTATTTTTTGTTTCATGTCTTTTGTGTTGGTATCTATTGTTGTGATTTGTGTGGGTTTCGAGTTGTGTGGCCCTCATCACACACTCTTCAACATCAGTTTGAACCAGAATTACATGATCCATCACTAGAAAAAAACACTACATCAAATGAAGTCTCAGCAGACGAGCCACATAGCTTTCCTACTGATATTTCTCAGGTATAATTATAAAACACGTATCACATGCACACAAATGCATATGTGACACTCGACAACATTTATTTTTTTGAACACGCAACAAAGCTCATGAGACCTACAACATCACATGTCGAGGCACATCATTCACAAGGGACTTATTTCTTTAGTTGCTCATAGCACTTGCAACTTTATCATTTCATCCAACCATCACACGTAGTCATCACCACTTACTTTCAAATCACTCATAGAATGCAATAAATTCCACTTTTTCATCATGTACTTTCCACACCCTTTCACTTACCACTTTGAATTCTTTTCCACATGTTATGCCTCATGCTAAGTTACTTTTTCATCCACGACCACCCACAGTTATTCACCATCAACTCCTATCATTTCAAATATTTCACCATGTTGCATGGTTCAATCATCTTCACGTGTTAAATTTCACCTCACAACATGATAACAAGTACTTCTCACAACTACCTATAATTAACATTTAAGACTGCTAAAATTTCATATATATATATAAATCATACACACATTTACAATTTCATTTTCATAATTCTAATGCTTTATATTTATTATTTTAGACCTTTCCATACCTACTATTTGAGGAAAAATAACATCATTAGGTTGGGAGAGGGGTAGAAAAAAGGTCTTTATTATTTTCAATTTCCTGTCTATCCCAAAGAAGCAATAGTATTCAAAATAGAAGTATCAAAAGTAACAGAGTTAAGCAGAGGTTATTCAAGAATACAGTACAACAGTATAAATCAACATAATTGGTTGAATTATAATAATGGGAGGAGATATTGTGAGGAGAGAGCCCACAACTCACAATGTGCTTTTAGAAGACAATCAATGCTTTCTAATCTTCCAACAGACAAATTGGTTGGACTATTTTCTCAGGCTTACAAAGTATAATGAGCTCATGACCCAACAATTTTCCAATGCCTTGCAAAACAATGAAGCCATTGTAAGGGGATTCAGGGTTGATGCTTTAGAAGAAGCCATAGCAAAAGTATCAAGGCTACCACGAATAGGAGAGAAATTCTTAGTAAGAGAAGATGCGATTGCAACTAGAAATGAGTTTTCATTGCTTGGAGAAAATTTGGATTCCTTGTCCCAAGGTACAAAACACCTCTCTTTACTTTGGCTTTAGGCTTCAGTTGCTTCATATATTGTTACATACTTGACCTGCAATGGCAGACAATCACTTTTGTATATTATACATTTTAAGCTCCTTAACCATCTGCACCATCAGAGAATGATGAATGTACACAATTTTTTGTATAATTTGCTAAAAAGAATGCCAACTGAGTATAAAAAGAAAAGAAGTCAATTTTCTCTTTCACATTATTGTTTGGTTACTCTACTGATTAAAAGAAGTCTCAACATTCAATTCCCCATCATATCTTGGAGGATTTTCTAGCTAGCAACAGTGTTAACAATATTCTTTCAAAACAAAATACAGAAGAAATGGGTGGAGAACAAGAAATAAGAGAACCTTCAATGGTTGTAGCAGAGGGAGACATACCCTCTTGTTCCCCTATTGCCTCAAGTACCCGTAGCATAGAGGAACCTGAAGAATAGGAAGAATAGGAAACTCAACTTGTAGCTTTTGGGGAGCAGCTCGTAGTAGAAGGGGATACAAAAACCTTTGCTTCTGTTGAGAGCCCTTCTAACCCAAAGAAAAGGTGTGGCCTCTACTTCTGAACTTATGAAGAAAAAGAAATGGCTTACACAATCAGAGGCGATCACATCGCTTGAAAAGAAAAGGGCTTGTAAAAGAGAAGGCTAAAAAGCAACAAGAAAGTGTTGTTGTGATAGAAACTAACATAGATTTTGATGAAGAAAATATTCTTGATAGTGACACAAAAACACCAATTTTGCAGCCTTTGTATATGAGTAGCACTTTTGTTTCAGATTCAAAAGACATTTTCATGGCTAAAAAGAAAAACAAACCTCCAAAAGGCCATGTTTCTGAAGAAGGGTTTGTACCATCAAAGGAGGTGGAAGAAGAAAAGTTTTTGGAAAAAGAAAGAGTTTCTTTTGGAAGGAAATAATGCAAGCAAGGACTTGCAAGAGGCCTTATAGAGAATAAAAGATTTAGAAGAGCAACTCAAGATATACCAACAAAGGGAGACTAATAGGGATGCAAGAATTAGAGAATTGAAAGAAAAAAATGTAGAAATTTGAGCAAGGGTCAAGGTTGGAAGCATAAGCACAACTTGCTATAATTGAAATAAGCAGAAGGGCTCAACATCTTGAAAACCCAACTGAACACACAAGAACACCCACTACTCCTACTGTGGTAACACTTGGCATAGAATTCTGGAACAAAACAAGGGATTTTTTTCAAAAAATAAGAGACTTAAGAAAAGGAGAAATCATAATTATTGTCAACTCATGCTAGAGTGATTGAAAAACAAGAAACAAAGATCAAGAAGTTGAAAGTAAAGATAGATGAACTGGCACATAAAACAGTCCAGTTAATGAGGTGTAGACCTCTGACCAAGGTGTACACTTTGTTTCTTCAAGAAAAATTTATTTGTTTTCAATTTAGCTAGATAATTAGTGACCTTTCGCTTTTGAATTCACTAGCATTATTTTTAGAAGTTTTCCAACAGTCCATGCCAAAAATGTAGGATTAGTTGTGCAAATTTTATTTACACAACCTGATTCTTTCCTCTGACATTGCATGGAACCCACTTATGTTTGTGGGAGATGTTCAGCTCAGGGCCTTAGCTTCTTCTATTAGAAATGGATATCTCAGGGGATAATTTCTTCAAGAATACTAAGAAAAGGAAAAACCATCCCCTCTTCAGTTGAGGGAAGAATCAGTAGATACAGATGCAATGGTGGTCCAGTGGATAGACCTCATAGAAAAGGAGGGAGAGGCAATAAAAATAAAGGAATGTAGAGAAAGAGAATACAAGAGATTCAAGGAACTAGCAGTAGTGACCATCAAGCAAGCACTCAAATTTTCCCATAACAGATGGAGGGAGCTCACCCCAAAGCTCAAAAAGAAGGAACCTCATTTTGTTTTCAATTATGTGGCAGCAGTTAGAAGATCACACAAGTACATTACAACTTCCTTGAAAAATGGAATTGCTTGGCTTTCTCTCACCTTTCATCCTCCTCTCTTCCTATTCCCTATACCACATTAGACAAGAAGCAAGAGGAAGATGCAACAAAGGACAAAAGGTGGGAAATGATCTCAGACCAATAGGGTTTCTACTTGGAGCAGGGAAAAAGAATGATCAGACTTCTGGATTACAGAGACATCGCACTGCAATATAACCTTCGGCCTTGAGCTTTCTTGAAGACAAGAAAGAGCTTAAGTTGGGGGGAAATTATGGGATTTAGAATTGGCTAGTTTTCTATTGCTATTTTATACTTTTTATCATTAATTTTTGCAAGACCTTTCATATAACTTTAAGTAGTTTTAAGCATTTGGAATGGAAACATGTTATGTTAATGTGCATGTATGATTTATGAATGTCCATGAAGTTTAGTAAGATTTTATGTTTAAATTATGGTTGTTAATAATAAGAGTGCCTTAGGAAATAAGACTAATGTTTGTAACAAGATATTTGTCAACCTATAGCAAGGAGCTTTTCAACCCATGGCATAAGGATTACAATTCATTGCAAAGGAGTCAACCTACTGCAATGCGACCACTTTCAGAAGAAGATGGAGGTGATCATTTAATGATCAGATCGTGAATCATTGAGCACTACTTTTATTTTTCAATAGGACAACCGAGAGAAGAAGTCTATTCTCAATGGAACTGTGAATTATAACAAAGTTGTTTTGTTGAGCATGTTTTCTGTTATAAACAATTAAAATTGTTGGGCATAGAATCCTTGTTTGATTTTCATACTCCTATTTCAATAGTTATTGCTTTTTGTTTTGAACTTAGTCCTCTTCCTATTCTTGAGGAAGACTTGACATGTGTTTTTAGTTTTGTTTTCAATTCACAGATAGTTGTACTCCCTCAAGGACCCTATATAGTTGGGTACCCTATCAAGGAGGAAATCTAGTAGAGAAGATCATGTGTATTATTTAATAACATTTCTTGTAAGATTTTGCATAACAATTTTTTGTTTGGAATGCAATAAAGAGGAAGTACTTTGATAACATGTATTGTTGAGTAAGTGATTAACGAGACCTTGTGGAAGCAACAACTCAAGCAAGGGCCCCTTGAGGTGCTATTGAACCACTTCAATTTAGATTGCTAGATTAGATTATGCATTGTGAATTTAATTGGCAGTTTCCAATTTATGTGATTATGAATAAATGCATTACAATTTCTAAATTAGAATTTGTAGATTGATATTGTCTCGTACTTCGGTGGTTAACTAAATTAAGACATACTGCAGTATAACGGTTAACTGGTTACAATCTTAAGCATTAGGTACCCATAGAAAGAGGTAGTTATTTGTATTCATTTTACTCTGTTTTGAGAAGTAACAGTTTATTCTGATTGAAGATTTTATTGTATTTACATGTGTTTCTTCGCCTATACTCAGTCGATGTAGGATGTCTAGAATCTATGAATGCATATATTTTTCCAACACTATCTAAAGGTTACGTTCCCCTGGTTGATAATTTAATGGAAACCCTCTCTTGAGTGATGAACTGCTTGGTCTAGGGATTCTCGGGTCCACTGAGCTATGTGCATAACCATTAGCACCAAGTTAATTAGGCATTAGAGGAAGCTTGATAGTTTTCGAGAAAACATTTAATGGCATTTCCCTTCCCAATTCAAAGTAATAACTTATTAATGGTATTTTGTTGATTACTCATTTCCCACTCCTATAGAATAGGAGTCCAATGTTGCCTGGAAGCCTTGAAGTACCTTGACACTTTCCATCTTGCCTCTAGCTCCAACATACAATGACAAAAGATGCAATGTTATTGTCAATTTTTTTGGCCAAACCTACTTTGGATGATTCTTTTGGCTATAAATGAATTGACCATGGGAATATATTCAAATTCCTTAGCATCTCTTTTGCATTTTAATCTTCATCTTCTTCTCTCTAGCAATCTATTATTGCACATATTTAGAATAAGTTGCATTATTGGATAGCCAAGCCCTTGTTCATTGTTGGACAGTTATAGAAGTGTTGTAAGGAGTTTGTTATCACCCATGTTTATCATTCATCATATAGGGCTCCTTCTAAAGCCTCTTATCAGAAGCTCAAAATGCTCTTAAGGGATTTTCTTTGGGCTTCCTCTAAATAGTGAAATAGTTTTCATAGGGTTACTTGGGATTTTCACTACCTTTCTCGAGTCTTGAGGGCTTGGTCTTATAGACACCCATCATCAAGGGTTGGCTCTATGTGCCAAGTGAATCAAGGCCCTTGAAGGGAATAAAGCCTAGAAAATTATCCTTTGTCATTGTATTGCTTCTAGAGTTCCTCATGACATGCAAGCTTGGAAGTGGCTTAGCTTTCATACTATTCTTGTTATGAAGGAGCTCATTCAAATTCAAGGAACTTTTTATCACCAAGAGTATCTAGAAAGCATGGGAACCCATTAAACCTTAGTTTCTTTAGAATAGGAACAACTTTAGAACTGAGACTTTCATCAACCACCAATCTCTTTGGTGGTCTTACATGATGATATGCAAAGACTAACCTTTGGTAAAGTTAGGAGCATGCCTTATTTTTTTCATAGAAGGATTCATTTTATTTAAGACCTCTTCTCACCAAGAATTGGATTTCCTAGCTTGACTTCAAGGTCAAATCCAAGCTCTCTACCGAAGATTATGTCATATCAAACCATGGAGGATTATGTTCCTCTAGGTATGATTCATAAGATTGGGATTAGATGCATCAAACCCTAGTGGAAGGATTGGAAACAATATCTTAATACTCCCTTCAAGAACGACAAGCCTCATAATGTATATTCATGGCTCTCTTTGCATTTGTAATCATTTCTAATCTCAATAACATATGAAATCTTCAATCCATTGCCACTCAATGGCATGTAGGCTCCATACAATATGGTCAACCATTTTGGAACCCAAGATTGCTCCATTTTTTGGTGTCTTCTCTACCAAGGTCTCTCTAGTGGATTTCATTTGATCCATCTAGGTGTTTCTAATCCTTGTCAATTTTGTGGAGATATGAAGAATCTTAAGCATTTCCTCTAATCATGCTTAAGAGCCAAGATGCTTGGATGTGGATTCATGATTTCTTCAAGCCCTTTTGGCCTAAACTTTATGTTGGCACATGGTTCTTCTAGGTGATTGGCCAAAAATGCTAGCAAAATTCACCCAGATTTGGCCTACTCTCAAAGTGGAGACTTATTCAACATTTGGAGAGATAGAATTGCAACTTTATTTTCTAGAGCTTATATGGATTATTATCTTTCCACATATTCTAAAGCCATGATATGTTCTAATCTATTGTTACATATCCAAGTACAAGCTAATACAATTGCCTTGAAAGTTGCCCACTTGCAAACTCTTATTTGGCATTAGGCAAATGGTCCTTGTCTGGCTACTCACATGCCACCATCCCCCACTAGTTAGCATCCTTCCCCTCCATAAGGGTGTAGAAAAGGTCATAGCCATAATGATTGTTCCAAACACCACTCTCAAGGCTCACATTGCTCTCCTCAACATATAGGATGTGATCTATCTCCACAAACACATGACCAATCTATTACATCATAGCCTCATGGCAAAGGTAATTCTAGGTGGCTTAACAATAGAAAATTTCCTCAATTGAATATTAGCATTTCTCTTATTTGCATAGTACCTATAGACACAAAAAATAAGGAAAAAAAGAATGGTGGTACCATCACAAGTTGGGGGTCCATAGTAATTTAATCTTTTTTATACTTTGTATGAAGTTTCTTGAATTGACTTCTCATGTTGTGATGCCATTTCACACACCCCTTTTTTTTAATTAGTGCATAATATGTCTTCATAACTTAATATAGAAGAGCACTTATTTGTTAAAAAAATGACAAAGTGAAAAATATACTTTCATTTTGATTTAAGCCTAGCTAATTCCACAAATTATTTCATTCCAACAATTATTCATGGTTATATAATTTAACATCATATACTATGATGTGTGATGCATCACACATTTCATACAATATTTAGATGTTACAAAGCAAATAACTACTTTTGAATATAGAGATTGAAAAATGCATACATACAACTCCAAAATAGGGGAAAAGAGAGCTAGAAAGTATGGGCAAAAAGTGGGGGAATACAATATAACTAAAATTTGCTACATGAAAGGGTTGGTAACGTTTATTACATTTTTGTCACCTTGTGACACAACAACACTTTGTAGGGAGCTTTTAAAAATGGAGTGGTCGAAAGCAGCAAAGAAGGCGAAAGGAAAAACCCTAGCAGCGGTTGGGAATTTCTCTATTGGTTCAGATTGGACGAGGTTCATGGCGACACAGAGGATGATTTTGAGGCTGATGGAGACACTATTCCAATTGCTCTTGATGTCAAAGATTCTAGATGACTAATTGGGGGTGGGGGGAGAAGGACGATTGTCCTACTTTTGGTTGTGATCTCTCGCCCTTTGTTGAGGACAACACTCAACTAGTGTTGTTTGAGGATGTGTATTTCAATGAAGAGGACAAGCTCCTCTTAAATATCCTCCTTGAAGCTCGCACAAAGGTGAAAGGGGGTACAAAGGAATAAAATGTGATTGTTGCTAGAGATTCGTTTTTTGGTATGCACAAAGGATTTCTCCTCCATTCCTCTAAGTTGGCCCTCAATAATGAGGATCTTGTGTTACCCTTGTCTTTTCCTCAGGATAAATCAGGGTTAACTAATTCTTCTTGTGATTAGGGTTTTGTTCAGCAAGTTTGTGCTAAGAAGGGTGTTGTTTCTCCACCTCTTATTGTTGTTTATGTTTTGTCCCAAAGGATTTCGAATGTACTCTGTGTGATAGAAGTCGATGGTGCTATGTGCCCACAAATAAGTAATGTATGTATTGGGTATGAGTTTGTTGTGGAGGTTGATAGTGTCATTTCTTCACCTCCTGTTGTCGTTCCTATGTTTTCCACAAAGGTTTCTATTGAGGGTATGTTTGGAGGGTGTTGTCCTATTGAGAACTTTGTCTCTTTTGAGGATAAGGTGGATGAATATATCATTGTTGAGGTCCTTGATTCTATTCTTGTTGAGACATCTTATTGGCTTAAGAGCTCACTTGTTGGGACATTTTGTGGTAATCGTCTCAATATTGATACTATTAGAAGATGGATCCTTCGGATTTGGAAGCTTTGTGGTAAGATTGAGGTATCTCGAATGTTGAATGGTTTTTTTGTTTTTTCCTTTTCCTGTTAGGAGGATTGTTCTAGGGTTCTTCTTGATGGTCCTTGGTTTTGGGGTTTGAATGGTCTAAGTCTTCAAAATTAGTCTCCTGGTTTCAACCCTATGGTAGAAACTTTCAAGTTTCCTATTTGGATTCATCTACATGGGTTACCCTTGGAATTTCAGAATGAAAATATTTTCATTTCTCTTGCCAATTTTTTTGGGCAATATTGCTACTGATAAGATCACTAGATTTATGAAGTGCCTATTATTCACTAGAATTTGTGTGTTTGTGGAGAAAAATCAAAAGCTTCTCACTCAAGTTTCCTTGTCTTCAAAGTTTGGAGCTTAGGTGTAGCAAATTGACTATGAAGACTCCAATTATCTTGTTTCTCATATCATCACTATTATAGGTTTCTATTAAGGCTATGTTTGACTATGAAGTTTCTCATATCATCACTATTCTTGAGAACCTAATTTAATTCTCTTGCAAAATTACTTAAGGTTCTATTCTCCATTAGATTCCTCAAAGGATGGTATGGATGTCTCTCAATTGAAATGCTCTCTTTTATATTTGAAGTTTGAGGGAAGTCACACCTTTTCACTTAAATAGTTACAACTCTTCATTATTGCATTTGGATACTAATAATATTCAATTTTAGATAAGTTGATTTGTAAGTGCTTCTCAACTCATGAAGCATTTTGATAGACAGTTTTTAACATTTTCATAAAGTAATCATATGGAGTAATCTTGTTGAAGACACATCCGTCGTGAAACAAACTCATAGATATACACAATACACGAAGTATACATATAAATACATGTAAGACACAAAGCATGACGCATACATGTGAATATACGTAATACATGAAGTACACACAAGTCAATATTGCTACTGATAAGATCACCAAATTTATGAAGTGCCTATTATTCACTAGAATTTGTGTGTTTGTGGAGAAAAATCAAAAGCTTCTCACTCAAGTTACCTTGTCTTCAAAGTTTGGAGCTTAGGTGTAGCAAATTGACTATAAAGACTCCAATTATCTTGTTTCGCATATCATCACTATTATAGGTTTCTATTAAGGCTATGTTTGACTATGAAGTTTCTCATATCATCACTATTCTTGAGAACCTAATTTAATTCTCTTGCAAAATTACTTAAGGTTCTATTCTCCATTAGATTCCTCAAAGGATGGTATGGATGTCTCTCAATTGAAATGCTCTCTTTTATATTTGAAGTTTGAGGGGAGCCACACCTTTTCACTTAAATAGTTACAACTCTTCATTATTGCATTTGGATACTAATAATAATTCAATTTTAGATAAGTTGATTTGTAAGTGCTTCTCAACTCATGAAGCATTTTGATAGACAGTTTTTAACATTTTCATAAAGTAATCATATGGAGTAATCTTGTTGAAGACACATTCGGCGTGAAACAAACTCATAGATATACACAATACACGAAGTATACATATAAATACATGTAAGACACAAAGCATGACGCATACATGTGAATACACGTAATACATGAAGTACACACAAGGCATGAAGCATGCACGTGAATACATGTAATACATTAAGTATACACATAAATATACATAAGACATGAAGCATGAAGCATACACATGAATACATGAAGTATACACAAATATACGTGAGACACAAAGTCACAACGTATGCACATGAATACACGTAAGTCGCAAAGTACACTCATGGATACAAGTCAGTTGCAAAGTATACACATGAATACACGTAACTCGCAAAGTATACACATGCATAAGTCACAAAGTATTCACATGAATACACGTAAGTTGCAAAGTATACACTTTAATACATGTAAGTCAAAGTATACTCACAAATACACGTAAGTAGCAAGGTATACACATGAATACACGTAAGTCGCATGAATATATGCAAGTCCAAAGTATACACATAAGTCGCAAAGTATTCACATGAAAACACATAAGTTGCATGAATACACGTAAGTCAGTTTGTCTACAGGTTGGCAAGATTAAAGCTTTGATACCAATTGTAATGTCCCCAAATTGAAGTTAACCTATTTTATAACAAAATTCAACAATTCCAATATTTCATTCTAGGAAATAACATACTAAAGAAAATTCACTTAATCATTGATAAACTTAGAAAAAATAATGAACAAATACATGGAGAGATTAATCTTTTGTACTAGCTAACTACCCCATAACCAATCATAGTTTGGCTTGATAGGAAAGCCTTGAAAAAGGTGCCTATAAACTGCTCAACCCATCTAAGCCCAAGGGTGCACAACGTCCAAACTAAGACAACTCGCCCTTTGGCCCCAAGCGACAAGAACGTCCAAACTAAGACAATTCTACCCTTGGGGTGGCCTACTTAGCATGGGAGAGCCCATAAACTGCATCTCCCTAACTTGATTCCTTCAACCTTACATTTGATTGATTATAGGATAAAGACATATATATATATATATATATATATATATATATATATATATATATATATATATATATATATATATATATATATAATCTATTCATTTTAAAGGAATATAATCTAAGTATTCCTGCTCCATTGATATTCATTCTTTATTGATATAACTTTATCTTTGCCTTAGATCTACCCATCTAAGTGCCAATTATTTATCCATTTATGATTGCTTTCATATTGGACTTCTTTATTCATCCTCTGCCCCTCTGCTGTTTTAACTCAAATTTCTAATTCATTTTCTATTCCCTTTTTGAAATTTGTTGATCATTATATTTTTCCACTATATATTTTGCAAATGATTTCACTTTCCTTATGTATCCCCATGAAATGATACATCTCTTAGAAGGGAGATAACCTCATGAAGAGGCATGCCTCTTTGTCTAACTTCATCGTTGCCTTGACTAATCTAAGTTCTTTTATTTATTTATTAAGTGTTGCTCTTTACTTCACAATCCTTGTTGACTTGTATTTACTCATGATCATGATCATTGCCTTCTCCTATAGCAAATAAAATCGTTGTCTTGCCATATATTTTCTTGTTTCGGGGAAGGGGGTGGGTTGGACGGTCTTAGTTTTTCCATTTGTCGTCCTTTGTTGTCCTTTCTAGGTGTTAGCTTTTTATTTGCGTTGTTTCAAGCTTTATCTTTTTAATTGTACAAGGGTCGAGACCCTTTTAAAACCCTACTTTTCGAACAAAAAAACATATATTACATTTTCACTCTTCAATCCATCAAAGATGCCATTACAATTTATATAGCACAACCATGCCTACTTTCACAACCCATTAACTAATTAAAAAACCATTCCAATTTCTTGGTTTTGACAAATAAGTCAAAAAATATCTTGACATAAGTAAATAGCCTTTAGCATTGTCATATACCCAAATACAATTTGAAATCACACTCACTCTCCTATCAAAAATAAGACTTTGAATCACATTTTCATTAACTCTTTCAATTTCTTTTTATAATCTCCAAAAAACACTAGCATCATGTTACCTACAAATAATGATGTCCAAATATCAATAAAAATATCATCTAAGAGATCAACACCTATATTCAGTGCTCAAACATAACAAATGTGCTTAACTTTCCTAGCCAACAAGTGAATACTTCTCACCACATTATTCAATGAGACGGGGTTATTACTAGAATGTTTGTTCCCAATATATTAATAGGAGGTTCACTTATCATAGAGAAGTATTATTGTGAATGGAAAATGGAATCATTTTTTATTTCATGATGCCAAGTGACCTAGTTTTGGGTTTACAAGTGGCTTATAGTATATGTGATTACTTAGTACTTCTAATTATGTAAGAGACGCCTCCTTAGGCTGCTTAAATGAGGTGTACATACCCTACCCCTTGTAGGATTCAAACTTATGACCTCTTTCCAAAGCACATACTTTCACTATTAGGCCAACTCAAGTTAAAGGAAGAAAATGTGTTAACCAAAGTTTACTCTAATTTGCTTGCAATGATACCTACCTTATAAATTTTTGTGACGTAGTAGAGATACCTACCTTAAGACATCATGTTTTGGAAAATGAAAAATAAACAAGTTCAAAACCTTTCCCATTGGATCATTTCTTGCATGTTGGGTTGGGCTGATTGATAGGGATAGAGAATTTGAAGTTAATAGATCTAAAGGAGATTGACCTCATAAATACATGTAGACAAATAAGTGAAGTAAAATATTTCTTGACGACTCTTCCTTACAGCACTGGTGACAAACAATTTGGCAACTTAATATGTCCCGCAAGATAGAGTGAGTCTTCAAAAGGGACACCAATAGGGCACAAGGTCTATGTTCGAGTCTCCATGGACTTAATGATGATGGATATGAATGAGATAGCAATCGTTATAGAGAATTCTTTATTCCATAGAGATGATTAGGCTTTCTCCACTTAAACTCATAAACTTTTGCTAGTAATTTCGTAAGTTGAAAATATTGATGCTAGAGAAATCACAAGATTCAAAAACTTATGTATATCTTTATTTATCACAAATAGCAAAAACTCCATTAAATGTTAAAGATGACAATAAAGAATCACCCAAGCAAATGTCAAGATATCCATCTCCCAAAAAGACATCCACAGATGGATGCAAGGAGGAGAATGATAATGGCTTTAACATATTTAAGACCAGATTGATATGTAGAATCTACCAAAGTGTGTAAATGCTTGATCTGTAGGATGTTGATGATAATGGGGAAGAAGACACAAAATTCCTTATTTATGTGCACATTTATTCACTACAAATCGCAGAAACACTCAATTACATGTAAAAGATGACACCATTGGATGACCCAAGCTAATGTAATGGATATCCTTCTCATAATAAGATACCCATGAGATAAGCTACTGACCAAGTTTATCCATCATAAGTTTTATCGATGGCCTTAGCAATATAATTACCCATTACGAAGAAATGCTGGTTGGAAAAGAAATCCTAATCTGTTGATCTCTAAATATTTTCTGGTTTCAAATTAGATTACACCAGCTTGTATTATTATTCTTAGGTTCAAAGTGAAATATAACATTAAAGTGATTGTGAAGAGATAGCTAGTTTATTGTGTATGGGAACATGCCTTCTCTTCCACAAAATCAATGTGCTTCCTCCCTTTCAAGAATTCAGTGTACCAATGAGTAGAAAGAGTTGGGTATCTCTTCAATTTTTCATCTTTAAAATCCACAAAAAACAAGCCATAACGAAACTCGTAGCCATATAAAAACTCAAAGAGGTCAACAAAACTCCATACAAAATATCCTTGAGCATTGGATCCATTCCTACACCATAACAATCCAATTTCCTGAGAAACCATCTTCATTGCTTGTCCACTTTTCTTTTAATATATAATAATCTATACAAAGAATGGAGTATAACAGGTTGATTGCAGCAATATACCTGATAGCTGAAAGCAAACTTTCAAGATAGTCATGGAGATAGTCCACCCTTGGTTGATCATTCAATGCATCTAAAAGTGGAAGAGATTCATTGTTGGCCGTAGCATATCCTACTCACATTTCAAATGCAGTTTATGAAATTGCAGTTTTACATTTGTTTAAGGAGACACAGAAAGTGTAAATAGCACAAGAGAGTACCATTTTCATATACTATTATAGGAGGATTTCCATAGTGTTGCTTGAAGTATTCCAGTATTGCTTGCATTCCCCAAGGAACAATAGCAAGTCCGGAAGGTGCTAACTGGCAGTTAAATTTACAAAAAACAAGATTCTTTACAGTTAGGATGTACCTATGTATTGGTTACAAATGGAGGCAAAGAATAAGTAATCTACTTACTTTATCAATAGGCATACCATCTCGCCGTACTGTGCACACATATTTATATATATTAGAATTCAGAATCCTTCAATATCTGTGAAATAATATATCTATTAAAACAAATAGAAAACAGTGCACAAACATATGAACATCTTGAGACAACTTTCTGATATAAGATCTTTGGCATGGACCTACATTAGTGCAGTCTGCCAGACTATAAATATTAGAATTCAGAATCCTTTAATAACCATGAAAAAATATATTCATTAAAACAATCAATTAGTAAACACTGCAAAAACATATGTCTACCTTGTAAAAGCTTGCTGATAAGTATAAGATAATTGGTGGGGACTCACATTGTTGCAGTCTGCAATTCTTATGCCCATATAAAAGTTGAGGGCTTCACCTAAGACAGTTTTGTATTTGGGTATGACTTATAATCACGCATACTAATTGTTGTTCTTGTTTGGAAAGACCTTGGAAACTCTTTTATGTCTCTTTAATCAAAGAGCTCCCAGTTGCTGCCAAAGTGAGATACTCTTATTTAAAGTTAAGTGTTGAAAATTCTTCCAACAGTCCTCCTCAAGCCACACTTCTGTGCTTGGGGACTCTAATCTGGCTATTATTTACTTCCTATAGACCAGCTACGACTTGAGCCTAGGACCACCCATTCTTACATGGGGTGCTGTAGCACTAAGCTACTTGTCCCTTTATCAGCAGGAGTGTAGATATTTTTTTCAACACCCTTTCAGTAAATGTTTTTCTTTTGAATGTCAGTTTGGCTAGATTAATCTGTTTTAGAAGATGCTATTAGAAGTTTACCAACACAGTGAATCTAGTAGCCTATTAGTATCCTCAGCCTCATTATAGACTACTCTGATTTTCCTGATTGTGGATTATAAACTGGCATGTATCTTCGGTCTTCTTCATTTAGGCTTCCTATTGGAGGCTAGAAACCATTGTGTTTCTCTTCTTTCTTTGATCATCCATATTGTGTATTGGAAGGCTGTAGCATTCATTTTCACAATGAATGCACTACTTGTTACTTGCTTATTGGTTTTAGATTGCCTAGTAAAATGGCATAAAAGTATGACCCAAGCTATAGTTTCATAATTGAAATATAAACGATTATTTTGTGATTGATGGCATATGTTATGGTTGCTTAGCTTCACTGTTAAAAATGCTTATAGATTCTAGAGAGAATTACGAGTTTTGCAGTAAAATCATCATTGTGTTAGAATCATTAAAAATGTTTCCTTTTTCATTTTATTTTATTCCCTATTGATTAGCATCCAGGCATTTCTTGAAAGTTTCCTTTGTTTTTATTTCTTTTTCTAGAGTGGTATGCAAGCATAGTTGAAATCCTGAAAGGAGAAATATAACTTGGAGAACTAATGAAGAACGCTATGCTTCAATTGGTATTCTTGATGAAAACCTCAATGATTGTTTGGCAACTACATTTTCCTGAAGGCAAACCAAAGAAACCTATGGGGACATGAGATGACATTTATTGTCAAATAAACTTGACCACCACATTTTCCTGAAGGTAGACTAAATAAACATGGAAAGATTAGATCACATTAATAATCATTAAGCTTGAGTTTGATAATGAGAAAGGCTTGAAGAAGTTGATAGAAGAGTTTTGAACTGTTCAATATTTACCATTTGGCTTATAAACTTAGATGGTAGTAACCTCTTGGTGAATTGGATTCTAGTTATGACATAGAAGGAAATTATTTGTTTGGTTGAATGTGCAAAAGATGTATTAGTTTGTAATAACCACCCCAATTTTTTTCCAAAACTTCACCCGTTAGTGTTAGCCAAAATGCAATGATAAACAACTGAATAAGCAACCCTCCACTTTCTGATCACCCAAATCCCGATGTGGGCACGATGAGAGCATATGGTGAGAAGGCTTACAAATTCTGAATTCTCTAAGCTATCACTTCTTTAGTGGGGTGAGTAATCAAACCAAGTGTGTGAAAGTAAATCATCTGCTTATTCAGCGATAAGTACAAGAAAGTAAATAACACTTGGCGGCAAGCCAACCAATCACACAAGTCCTCTACTTGTTCAACGGGCATAACAAAAAAACAAATGAAGAACTTGACCACTTATTCAGCGGGAGTAGCAAGTAACATAAATAAAAGCTCAAACACTTATTCAACGGGAGCACCACTTGTTCAATGGGGTGAGTATCAAAGACAAATACAGGAGCATTCACCAATGGTACTACCAATGGTGTTACAATAAGCTCAACATGAATATATCAGTCCCTCATATGCTATTGTTATGTAAGGAAAATGATAGAAATATGAAGCATAAACTCCCCCCCAAAGATGCTACAATGAAAGTATGAGAACACCCCCACAAACCATAACAATAATACCTCAATGAAAGGTCCTCTAGAGGTCAATGGAAGGTCAAACAAGCTGCTGCTACAGGTTTGATACACAGGACAGCAGACTGATATGCACGAACAGCAAGCTTAAAACACCAACCAGCAGTCATAAAATGAGCATAGCTTCACCATTACTCCGTAGAATCACTCCAAACCACTTGCAAAGGCCAAAGCAAGGCTAGGCATCCAATATGAGCTTGATAGCAGCAAACCCTTTGAAAACTTCCCAAACAAGATGGTACAACCTCCCTAGATGGGGCGACCAACTCCAATAAATCCCACTCTCACTCAAATATCCTCAAAACTTGAGCAAAGTGGCGCTCAAGTGCAAGGATGACAATAATCGAATACTCACAAAAAGATATTCAATTCTCCGATCAATGTGAATGAAAAGGTGGTCAACTGGGCTGCAAAAGGGCACAAACCAATAACACCCAAAACTGAAAACTCACTCCAAAAAGCCCCTACAATGCTGCAAACCAACACTCCACGCCAAAATATATCTAGAAGACATCATAGCAAACAAAAACTGAAAGAAAAAAGGAAGCCATCACCAATATGTGCTCAACTATAACCCTACAATGGAGCTACACCACTATCTAGCTAGGAGATATTTTGCAACCTTGAAACTGAAGTCGACTTAGAGGGATTTCATCCTCAAAGCCCAAGGAGATCTCTCTGCATTCTGGCAACACTTTGTTATCATAAGTTAGCATATCCAAATGAGAGCAAATGAAGGCATATAAATAGATTTTGAGACCCAGAAGTTTGAATGCTCTTTCCCTCCAAAAGTGGATGCCACACCTTGGAGAAATAAAATATTCAATTAAAATTTCACTTAAATCCCTTTCCTAGGCGTCCACTTAAGTCATGCCTCAAATTTGCTTTTTAAAAACAACTTAAGTTGTCACTTGCTAGGCATGGGGGGTCCAAGGGGCCTTTTTTGACTTTATGAAATTAACTTAAGTTGCAAATATTTCCTTTTTCGAACTCCACAATTGTTGGAAGCACAAACTGCCAAAAGTAACAAGATACCAACAACTAAAGTTGCCAACACTGCCAAAAATAGAAACCCTGCACTGAACTGCTACCATGACCACTACCAAAAATAGCATACTGTTAAAAATAGTAAGTGCATCCAAACTCAAAATAAGCACATTCTGAGATGCAATCGTGACTTGCTAAAAATAGTAAGTACTAAAAATAGCAATGACTGCCCATCAAGGATCTTTGAAAACCCAAAAAGAGCCAGCAAACTCTCTGGCAAACTCTTGAAAAGAAAACAAGAAACCTCTAAGAATCTTGGAAACCCTAGAATCGCCTCTGAATAGCCTATGGGTCTCCGGAAATAGGCCAATGGTCACATAAGTGCTTAGGACTGAGAAGGGGACATTACAATCCTCCCTCCCCAAGATTGCTTGTCCCTAATCAATCGCAAGTCTGGAAGCAGCAAAATCTGCTCATCCTCCCAAGTGGCATCCTCAACTAGCAGATTCTTCCATTTCACCAAATACTCTCCGATAGTCCTTTTCCTAAAAGAACGCTCTCTGAAATCAATAACTACTTTTGGCACCAAAACCAACTACCCTTCCTCATCCAATGAAGGTAACTCGGTAGACGCAACAACATTGTGCCCAAGTGCCTTTTTGAGGCATGACACATGGAAGACATTGTGAGCTTTGCTACTCTTTGGTAGCTCCAACTCATAAGCCACCTCCCCAACTCTCTTGGTGATCCTAAAAGGCCCATAAAAACGTGGCTTAAGCTTTTCCGCTCCACTCTTCTTGAGAGTGGACTGTCTATATGGTTGGAGTCTCAGATAGACCATATCACCAACCTCAAATGCACACTCAATACGCTACTGATCAACATACATCTTTTGTTGATTTTGGGTATGATGAAGATTGTCTTTCAATGATTTCAAAATTTCTTGACTCTGTTGCAACATATCCCTTGCTTGAGGGGCTCTACTATCGCCAAATAACAAATTAATGAAGCTAGGAGCTTTGTACCCATACTGAGCCATAAATGGAGACATTTCGATGGACATGTGGTATGAAGAATTATAGCAACATTCTCCCAAATGAAGCCATCTCACCCAAGCCTTCTACTGTCCTGAATCATAATTGAGATATCCTTCAAGCCACTTGTTCACAATCGCGGTTTACCCATCTGTCTGTGAGTGATAACTAGTGCTTGGAGTAATCATTGTACCACTCAATCTGAAAATCTCCCGGAAAAACATGTTTAGGAACTTGCTATCCCTATCACTCACAATGTTCTTGGGCAGCCCATGCAACCTGAACACCTCTCTGAAGAACAAATCAACAACCTAAGTTGTTGTAAATGTGCTAGTAATGGCAAAAAAATGACCAAACTTCGTCAATTTATCAACAATTACGAATATGCAATCTCTCCCTTGCACCTTAGGCAAGCCCGTGATGAAGTCCATGGAGATACTTTCCCATTTTTGCTTGCGAATGGGCAAAGGCTGCAACAAACCAGCAAGAAAGGTGTGCTCATTTTTGTTTTGTTGGAAGATTTGACACTCCTTAACATAGCGAATGACCCCATCCTTGAACCCCTTCCATGAAAATCTCTCCCGAATCTGCCTATATGTTTTGAAATAACCTTGGTGACTAGCCAAGGGAACATCATGGAATGATTGGAGCACCTTCTTTTTGAGCTTTGATTCTGGTACCAAGAATATTGTGTCCTTGTGCAATATCAAATCATCCACCAATTTGTACCTTTCATCATGCAAGGTACCATCAACTATACTGGAAACAAAAGAATTCTTAGCATACTCTGCAATGATCCACTCCTTCCAATCAGTTGTGATCTCCATCAATGAACTCAAATGTGGCCTTCTTGACAAGGCATTGTCCACTATGTTATTCTTCCCCTTGACATACTCAATGTCAAAATCGTAAGCTTGGAGCTTACTCACCCACTTCTGTTGTCTATCACTGAGTTCCTTCCAATGCAAGAAGTGCTTAAGGCATGCATGATAGCAAGCATCTCTTTGTCATAAATGGAGTATGTCCTCTACACACCCCTCAATTTTCTGCCCTCAAAGACAATAGGATGCTTGTCTTGCATTAGGACAACACCAATACCTTCTTCAAAAGCATCACATTGCAACTCAAAAGGCTTAGAGAAGTCTGGTATAGCCAAAACGAGACATGAACTCATAAGGTGCTTGAACTAATCAAAGGCCTTTTGTGCTTTTTTTGACCAAGTAATTGCCCCCTTTTTGGTAAGATCTATCAGAGGGGCAGCCATCTGAGAATAACCCTTCACAAATCTTATGTAGAACCCACAATGACCCAAAAACCCCTTCAACTGAGTGAGGTTTTTAGGTGGTGGCTAATCCAAGATAGCCTTAACCTTTTACTAATCCACATTGACCCCCTTAGATCTGATCACATGACCAAGATAGAGAAGCTCGATCATTTCAAACTCGCGTTTGGATTCTTTGGCAAACAAGGATTCAAACTCCAAAATTCTAAGCACTTCCTCCAAGTGTTTCATGTGCTCTTCCCACGTTTTGTTGTAAATCAAGATGTCACCAAAGAAGATTAGCACAAACTTCCTCAACTACTTATTGAACACCCTGTTCATGCAATACTGAAAGGTCGTGGGTGCATTAGTCAACCCAAAAGGCATGACTAGGAACTCATAATGCCCAAAGTGGCATCTGAAGGCAGTCTTCTCTATGTCTTCTTCCCTCATTTTGATCTGATGGTAGCCTGATATGAGATCTATCTTAGAGAAGTAAACAACTCCATGTAGCTCATCAATCCTCGAAATAAGACATTGGTTCTTGATTGTTTTCTTATTGAGGGCTCGGTAATCTGTGCATATGCGCATAGTGCCATCCTTCTTCACCAAAACCAAAAGGCGTGACTAGGAACTCATAATGCCCAAAGTGGCATTTGAAGGCAATCTTCTCTATGTCTTCAACCCAAAAGGCATGACTAGGAACTCATAATGCCCAAAGTGGCATCTGAAGGCAGTCTTCTCTATGTCTTCTCTCATTTTGATCTGATGGTAGCCTGATCTAAGATCTATCTTAGAGAAGTAAACAACTCCATGTAGCTCATCAATCCTCGGAATAGGACACCGGTTCTTGATTGTTTTCTTATTGAGGACTCAGTAATCTGTGCATATGCACATAGTCCCATCCTTCTTCACCAAAACCACGGAAGAAGCAAAAGGACTCTTGCTTGGGCGAATGTGACCCATCTCCAAGAGCTCTTTGATGACCTTCTCTATCTCATCCTTGTGCCTCTTCGGATGCCGATGTGGGGTTGTGATGGCGGGTTTTGCTCCTTCCTCTAGTTCAATCACATGCTCAATCCCCCTTTCAGGAGGTCTCCCACGAGGAATGCCGCCAAACACCTTACTTCGCTTAGAGAGCAAAACTTGCACATCAGGATGGTAATGTCTCTTGTCTTCTAGAGGATTGGAAGGCATGATCACGCACTCTGCTGCCCACTCTACCATATCATGACGAATCAGCCTTTCCATCCTTTTGAATGAAACTATACGAGGGCCTCCATTTGACATCCCTCTCAAAACCACCTTCTTCCCTTCTGATGTAAACTTCAGCTCCATGGTCTGAAGGTTCAGAGTGATCTCTCCAAGAGATCGCAGCCACTGGATACCAAGAACTGCATCCATGACACCAATGTTCACAACATAGAAGTCATCTTTGACTTCGTAATTGCCCAACAAGATAGACATATTAGAAATCTTGCGAGTCCAAGTGATTGTGAAGCCATCCACTAGCATGACTTTGAAACCTTCAAATTCTTTTGTTTTAAGGCCTCTCTTGGCTACTATCCCCTCATCAATGAAATTGTAAGTTGCTCTTGTATCAATTAGAGCAACGATTCACTACCCACAAAGTACACCATGAACTCTAAAGGACTCATTCTTTTGGAAGCTAGAAAGTTGGGCAAATGTACCCTCGCTTTCTTGGTCTCCTTCCACCTCTTCTAAGTCCTCTTCATCTCTTTCCTCCAAATCTAACTGTTGTTCTGATATATCAGACGCCTATTCATCACGCAGAATACACCTCCATATGGTGAGATTTGCCTCTTTCGAAGTGCATGTGTCCTAGGGCCAACGGTTCCTTGCAAGTGAAGCATAGTTTGTTTCTTCGAAGCTCATTTTAGAAGTCATCATCATCCAAGAAGGAAACTTCTTGGACTGATTTGAATCTTTATGAAAAGGCCTCTTATCCTTCTTATGTGGGAAGGACTTGGACTAAATTTTTGGCCTAGGGGCAGCCAACTCTATACTTCTTGCTTTTTGATTGCCTTTGAGAGAGTTGGTGGATCAAAAGCCTTCACCCATCCCTTCAACATTTCCATCAATCCTTCAGTGAAAAGGACCACAAGTCTTCTTTCAATGATGTTGGGCACCATCACGACAAGCTTCTAAAAATAAAAAATGTATGCATCAAGTGAACCATGTTGCTTCAATTGGGCCAGTTCTCGAAACTTCACTTTAGGGTCCTTTTGGTCAAATCTTTTGATGAGTTTGTTAGTGAACTCATCGTAGGTCACAATAAGGTTATAGCCAAGAGTGACCAAACCATGATACCACCATTCATGGGCAGCCCTGTCCAAATGAAGAGTGGCAAACTTGATGGCGTCCAACTCTGGCATTGGCCTCAATGAAAGATAGTTATCAAGCTTTTGGACCCGAGCTCTAGCAGAACACTTATCACTCCCATCATAATGTAATAGAGTCACCTTCCCAAAGGCTTGTTGATAATCCCTTGGAGCCATTCGACACGATTCTCATATCTTTTGCCTCCTCTCTTCTTCTTCTGGTTAATGAATTGGTCCACCATCAAAATCTCTCAGATCTCTAGAGGAAGGGTAACATACTCCATGTAGCTATTTCTCACTTCATCAACTATAGGAATTTGAGCTTCTAGCTCGATTGGGAGTTCCTCCCTTTAAGTGAAGGTCAGTTGGAGAGGTCTAGGGGTGGATCCCCTGGTCAGTTCAACAGTATGGCCACTTTGTCCCCCATTATGGTTAGCATTTGAGGCGCTACTCTCACTATTCTAGCATTGAGGTGTAAGAGTCACATTCTGGCTCATCTTAGCCAACAACCGTGACATTATGTCCATCATGCAATCAAACTTACTCTTTGCTCTAGTATCCAGACTCTCTTCTTGGGCTGGTCCCTATTCCCTTTCTACCATGGTTTCAACTACTCTATCGCTGACAACCTCTAGCTGTTGCCGAATTCTAAGAACTTCTAAGAAGGTTTCCTCAACTGGATCTGGAGGAGTTTGAAACTGTTGTCTCTTCTACTCTCTGTTGTAGTATCTGATTTCTCTATCACTCAGAGATTTTTTGTCAATTGAAGGCAATGAAAGGCACGGGCTGGCAGGATGACTAGCTTTGATACCACTATAATAACCACCCCTTTCTTCCAAAACTTTGCCCATTAGTGTTAGCCAAAACGCAATGATAAACAACTAAATAAGCAACCCTCCACTTTCTGATCATCCAAATCCCAATGTGGGCAAGGTCAAAGCATATGATGAGAAGGCTTACAAATTCTGAATTCTCCAAGCTACCACTTCACAGGACAGCAGACTGATATGCACAAACATCAAGCTTAAAACACCAACCAGCAATCATAAAATGAGCATAACTTCACCATTACTCCGTAGAATCACTCCAAACCACTTGCAAAGGCCAAAGCAAGGCTAGGCTTCCAATATGAACTTGATAGTAGCCTAAACATGTGAAGACAGCAGCAAACCCTTTCAAAACTTCCCGAAACAAGATAGTACGACCTCCCTAGATGGGGCGACCAACTTCAATAAATCCCACTCTCACTCAAAAATCCTCAAAACTTGAACAAAGTGGTGCTCAAGTGCAAGGATGACAATAACCAAATACCCACAAAAAGATATTCAGTTCTCCAATCAGCGTGAGTGAAAAGGTGGTCAATTAGGCTACAAAAGGGCACAAACCAACAACACCCAAAACTGAAAACTCACTCCAAAAAGCCCCTACAATGCTGCAAACCAGCACTCCATGCCAAAAAATATCTAGAAGACATCATAACAAACAAAAAATGAAAGAACAAAGGAAGCCATCACCAATATGTGCTCAACTGTAACCCCTGCAATGGAGCTACACCACTATCCAGCTAGGAGATATCTTGCAACCTCGAAATTGAAGTCGACTTAGAGGGATTTCGTCCTCAAAGCCCAAGGAGATCTCTCTGCATTCCGATAGCACTTCGTTATCATAAGTTAGCATATCCAAATGAGAGCAAATGAGGGCGTATAAATAGATTTTGAGACCCATAAGTTTGAATGCTCTTTCCCTCCAAAAGTGGACGCCACACCTTGGAGAAATTAAATGTTCATTTAAAATTTCACTTAAATCCCTTTCCTAGGCGTCCACTTAAGTCATGCCTCAAATTTACTTTTTAAAAACAACTTAAGTTGTCACTTGCTAGGCATGGGGGGTCCAAGGGGCCTATTTTGACTTTATGAAATTAACTTAAGTTGCAAATATTTCCTTTTTCAAACTCCAAAACTATTGGAAGCATAAACTGCCAAAAGTAACAAGATGCCAATAATTGAAGTTACCACCACTACCAGAAATAGAAACCCTACTTGTTATTCATTCTTGCTATATATATAGGAAAAAGGGAAGGCAAAACCAACCGATAAGAAAAGTAACTCCAACTACCAAAAAAATAGGGGAGAGTTACATTCATGGAAGATGCCATTTACCCTTATTATAGCCCACCCACTACAAATAAACAAGCTAAACTAAATGTGTATGAAAATACATAATATCCAACAAAGGAAAATAAAAACCTACACTAACACCCCCTTTAAATGCAACTTCGGTGGGTAAAAAGATGGATTCTAACAAATGAAGCCAAATGACGTAGCCATGAAAAAATAGATTTCCCCAAAGAGAAGAAGCTCGCTCTGCTCACCTCCCCCCACTGCCAATGTAATGTCCTTTATTTGGGATTACCCTTGATTTTGCCCTAGAATCACAAATTCAATTGAAACAAGAGGTGTAATATAGTTAGACTTTAAACTTTTACCAATAAACATGTCCTTTGCTAAAATCTTGGATTAGGTCCTGCAATCATGTTAGATAACATATAATTCTACCAATGATTCAATAAGAGTTGAGATCCATATAATGCATACATATTATCAATTATTTCAATCCATTTGAATAAACCATTTAAGAAATCAAGAATCAATAGTGCTATTCCTATAGTCCACCATGATGGGGTTGGAGAGGAAGCATGTTAGGGAGCCCTAACTTCACCACATCTAAGCCCAAGAGCGTGGAGTAACCATACTCAACCCCTCGGCCACAAGGGGCAGGAACTCTTGTCCATCCCGCATGAGGTGGTCTACTTAGAAGGGGAAGATGCACCTACATCCCTAATCATTACTCCTCAATAAGACGCCCTAACTTCACCACATCTAAACCCAAGAGCGCAGAGTATCCATACTCGACCTCTTGGCCCCAAGTGACAAGAACTCTTGTTGCCCCAACATGAGGTGGTCCGCTTCGAAGGGGAAGACGCACCTACTAACCTTATTGAGGTTCCTCCCTAACCCTTTCGTGATTGCTCATAGGAGATTCAACTAAATAAATGATTATAGAGATTAATTACTATCATCACAAAGAATTGATAGACTATATATTTCATTATAGAATATAAATATATATATATATATATATATATATATATACACACACTCAATCTTCTTATTATCTTGTGTACCACAATTGAATAACGCTGCTGTAGTTTACTGATATTTCTAATTTGATTGATATATTAGAGTTGCAGATTGCTTGATCTTCTAATAGGTGTCGATAGAACTTGTATTCCCCTATTTGATCTGTTTTAATATTCAGAAGATATTCCTTAAAGAAAAGGATGATGTTAGTAATAATATAAATAGATTCACTATTTCCTTATTTACCAATTTAGACATAATATATCCCTCCTTATTGTCTATTAGTCATTATGAGATTATATATATATATAGATGACTAGCAAATAATATATATTAAATGCATACCGCACACCAATCACTTATGTGATCTATATCTGCTGCTGTTCTGAATGCAAATTTTACTATATTTGCTGATCTTCTTCCATATCAGATTTATCGATTTCATTCCATATTGTATTCCCCATTTTATTGGTTCATCTCTTTCCATATATCGGACTTTTATTATTTCCATGCCTTCATTTGTTCATAAATATGTGCCAATTCCTCATATATATTTCTGTTGTATATCCTTCCATATCTTTATTTGATTCCCCCATTTAATATTTATACCATTCAAGAGATGTGTCTCTTGTGGGGGATGTGTTATTTTAAATAGATGTGTCTTTTGAAAGCAATCACTGCCTTTCCTAAACCCTTAATTAATCGCTGCCTTTGGATATATTAATACCTGCCCTTTAATTACTGCCTTTCCTAATGAACCGCTACCTTCCTTTATTTTTGCCTTAATAAAATCGTTGCTTTGTTATTAATCGCTGCCCCTGCTGTCTTATGTGTATGATGATAAATCACTTCTTATCACCTCATTTTTATAATCGTATTTCCCTTTAATATATTATTTATATATATTGTTTCTTAATATATTTATTTTTATATTGGATTATATATATATTTTAATATTTTTAGTTATAATGACTATAATTATAATAATAATATTTAAATTGTTAATATCTATATTTATTTATTTTTTAATATTTATTTGGTTATTTATCGTATTTCAACATTTGGTTTCTTTTATACTTTAGTGTTGCAATTGATCATGGTGGGGAGAGTTACATTCATGCAAGATACCATTTACCCTTATTATAGCCCACCCACTACAAATAAAGAAGCTAAACTAAATGTGTAGGAAAATACATAATATCCAACTAAGGAAAATAAAAAACATACACTAACACCCCCTTTAAATGCAACTTTGGTGGGTAAAAAGATGTATTCTAACAAATGAAGCCAAATGACGTAGCCATGAAAAAATAGATTACCCCAAAGAAAAGAAGCTCACCCTACTCACCTCCCTCCACTGCCAACCCACCTCCCAACCCAAATAGATGGGTGAAAAGATGGGTCCCAACAAATGAAGCTTGATGAGGTACCCATGAAGAAATACATCTCCCCCAAAGAGAAGAATCTCCCTCCTCCCCCTCTAAACCCAAATAGGGTGAGAAAAGACCCCCCAAAGTAGAGAGAGAAAGGAAGGACTAGATTCCCCATTAAAGAAGTAGCCTTCCACATCCCTAACAAAGATCGTAAATGAAGAAACTTGCTTTCAATGAAGGTTTTGGTGAAGAGATCGATAATCTACTTGGAATTCAAACAATATCAAAGATCAAAGACAGGTCCACGATTAAGCTCCCAAATGTAGTGCATGTGAACCTTTATGTGCTTGGTCCATTGATGGTGAAGCAAGTTCCATGGAATTTGTATGGCACTCTAATTGACATAGAATATAACAAATGGCCATTTGAATTGGATACCAAACTTAGTGAGAATGTGCTGAAGCCAAATGGCGACAGTAGTGGCATTAACAGTCCCTTGATACTCAAGCTTAGTTGAAGACATGATAATAGTAGATTGCTTCTTGTTTGACCAACAAATAGGAGCTAAACCAAGTGAGAAGCAATTTGAAGTTGACTTGCAATCATAAGAATTGCCTGCCCAATATATATCCAACCAAGTCAATATCAATACCTGCCACGTAGTGAATCCCAAAATTGTGAATACCTTGAATATAATGGAGAAGTCAGGGGTTGGGGCCCTAGCTCGGTTGGCTAAATCTTTCTTGTTGCAGGAGGTTGGTCACGAGGTCTAGTCTCCCCCACTCCCGTGGTACCAGAGGGCGTGTCGCGCCAGCACCGCCGGTCACATTAAAAAGTTTACCAGGTGCAATGCAGTTTATAGGGATTCCTGTAGTCTAATAATTAAAAAAAAAAGAATATAATGGAGAAGCCACTTGACTGCCTTTTAGTGTAGTGTATGGGGCTCTTGCATAAACCAAGAGACCATGCCCACAACATATGAAATATCGGGCCTCATGTGAGTTAAATAAATGAGGCTCCAAACAAGCTATTAATACAAGATACTATCAACCAAAAGTGAAGAGCACTAAGCCTCAAGTTTGACTCCCGATAGAAAGGGAGTCAAAGAAGGCTTGCACTTAGCCATGTGAACTGCAAGAGCATACTTGGATTGTGTAATGGTAGTCCCAAAAACAGATTGTGATATCTCATTCTTTGAAAAAATAATGCAACAAGCCCTAATTCAATCATCAAAACCTATCACGAAGGGCAGTTTTCATTGTCACAATGGATGAAGAACTCCATGTGATTAATAGTTCATTAACATATAAAACCAAATTGAGAAAAGAATAATGTTGCTACAGAATGTAGATGTTTGGATCTGAATGACAACGAGAAAACCCAACTATGAGAAAGAACGAATCCATATTGGCATACCAAGCTCGAGGGACCCATTTCAAGCCATAGATATATTTCCAAGTTTGCAAACCAAGAGTTATGTAGAAAAATCTATGGCTACTCCATGTATATCTCCTCCTCAGCATCTTTGTGAAGAAATGCACTCTTCACATCCATCCAGAGAATCTACTAGCAATGTGTTGCAATGGTAGCAAGTGTGAGTCAAATAGAGTTCATTTGTGCAACTAGAGCAAAGGTCTCACAATGGCGAATGCTAGGAACCTACGAAACCCCTTTTCTACCAATTGTGCCTTAAACTTATCCATTGACCCATCTACTACAAATTTTAAATCCACTAGCATCAAACTAGTTTTCTTCCATTAGGAAGGGTAATAAGATCCCAAGGATGGTTCCTAACCAAGGTATTGTACTCCTACATGGCTACATGCTGCTCAAGAATGTTAGATGCCTCCAAACAAGAGTGTGGGTTAAAGGCTAAAGAAAATGTAAACTTGCAGGAATCCTTGAAACTATGAACAGGTTCACCTAGTGTCTAATGGATGCCCAACCTAATCACCTACAGCCTACAATGTTTGACAATACTATAGTGGACTTGAAGTTGGAGAATCAAGAGAGTTCTCGACCTTTATATGATGACTAGGAAAGGGAAGAGGTGAATCCTCATCGTCACTCTTAGCATTCAAAATGGAGGAAGAAGAGTCATCATTAGGAATATGCCTAGGTGGATCTGAAACCTTAGAGGTATTGTCATCAAGTTCAAGTGACTCCAATGTGAATGTGGAAGGATGAGAAGTATCAAGAGTGGAACTCAAAGAGCTCTCCTTAAAGTTGACACTCCTCTTCATTCACTCATGTGTGGTAGGATGGAAGATTCAATGACGCTTAACACTATCTAGATAACCTACAAATATGCAAGGCTTTCTATATGGAACCATGGCCTTGCATTTCTCCGTAGGAATGTGGGCTCATGTGGGAGAAACACAAACCCTAAAGTGCTTAGCTATTGGTTTATGAGCACTCCAAGCTTTGAAAGGAGTGTTTCCCTTCAAGGATTGATGAGGAATATGGTTCTAGATATAACAATCACAGTTAATGGCTTCCGCCCGACACTAAGATGCAAAAGAGCTAGATTATATCATACATTTTGCCATTTCCTTCAAAGACATGTTCTTGCATTCTACCACATTGTTTTGTTGACTATAAGGAATTGTGCACTATAAATCAATCCCATCTAAAGTGCAAAATTTCTCAAAATGATGGTTAACATACCACCATTTTTTGTGAGAAAAAGCTTAATGGCTTTTCCTAAATATTTCTTTGCAAAAAAATTGAAGACCTACAAAAACTCAAAGACCTCGAACTTTTGTCGAAGAAAGAACACCCAAGTATACCTAGAAAAGTCATTGATGAAGGTCAAAACATACCTAGAACTACTAAAGGATGTGCAAATAGACCTAGAAAGTCACTATGAACTAAATCCAAAATTTATGAAGCTCTCCATCCCTTGCCTTTGTCAAACTTCTTTTTGGGATGCTTACTAAGGATGTAACCTTGGAATACACCATCAGAAACAAAGCAAAAGGCAACCCTATAACCACACCCTTCTAGGTAAGCTATTGCATGTAGCAATAGTTACGATAGCCAAAACACTCATGCCATAACTTACCTCATCGAAATGAGTGAGTAGAACTATAGGAGGATCAATAACAAAGAGACAAATGAGATATAACTAAGACTAATGATTTGATTTCCTTATTGCAATTGTAGAACCATTTTACCTCACTAATAATAACTAAATCAAGAATGAACTCAACCTACTTTCCCATATAGGTGTGAGTGATCTAATAAATTGATAGGAAATTACTTATTAATAAGGGTACACAAAGAACATCATGAAATGTCCCATCCTCCACATCAATAGACCTTCTTCCACACACCTCAACAAAAGTGCCATCACCCATAAAAATAGTCAATATAGTACAAGGCTCCAAAAATATGAAGTCATCATAAGATGAAGCCATGTATTATGAAGCACTCAAATCAAGAACCCAAGTAATGGTGGAGATGCAACTACTACAAGGGCCTTGCCCTTTTCTTGCCCCTTGCTGTTATCTTTTTCCTTAGAAGACCCCTCATGTGAAGAACTTTGTTTCACTGACTCAAAAACATTCATATTGTTCTTTTCTAGATTGTGTCAAGTTATTAATTTGTTTCTTCTAACAATTATGTTCATCGTGACTGAACCTTTTGCAATAAGCACATTTGACCTCTTTCTTAGGCTTGTTGCCTTTAGAAGATGAGGTCTTTGAAGCTACTTTGGAAGCAGCAGAATTCTGATCCTTTTTCTCTTTTTTATCCTCATTTTTTTGTTTCTTAACCTTCTTACCAAATCTTTTCTGTTATTTTGTGTCTTGGTTAGCAACCAAGGCATGTGACTTAAAGGATTTGTGAGGTTTGATTTAGTTTATCTTGCTCCCTACTAAGGGCAATGATAAAGTCATCTAGAGATGGCATTGTGAATTGAATTCCTAGGGCACCCTTTGTGAAATAGAAGGTGGAAAAAAAGATTGAATAGTTTAAAGTTTAAACCAAGTTTGGAGAGAATGCTAAGAATCAACTACGTGTCTTTTTTTACAATTCCACATTGTTTTAAACACAATCTCAATGATTTCAATTTGGTGAAGAAGTCTTGAATTGTGTCAAAATCGTGAAAACTCAAACTAATGAGTTCATTCTCCAATTGGTGACCTCCAATGACATATTGAACCCCAAACAAATAAGCCAACTTAGACCAAATCTGATTGGGTAAATCTAAAGACTCAAGGAGAAAGAGAAAATCAGGTTATATAGAAAAACACAACCCATAGGCCTCATTACGTTTTTTAAAGGCATTTCCTTTTTTATGCATCTAAACTTCCGCCTTTGTGTCATCTCCTTTGCACACAGTGCTCCTTCTTGGTTGATCCACTTGAGATGCAGTAATCCTAGCCTTATGCCTTTGGCTATGCCTCATCCTACATTCCTCCCTAAAGCTACTGATGTCCATCCCTATGCGTAGCCAACCTTTGACTGACGAACCTATTGCCTCCCCAACCACATGCCCTGATACACGGTGGTGACCAGCCCATACTTAATGCCTCGACATGCTTATCCAGAAACTCAACCTGAACGGTCTCAGGCATGCACCTGCAAGTGCTTCCACACCATGGATAAACTCCTGAACCTTCATAGTGAACCACTTATGAATATCGAACTCCCTGTTTACATATGATACTAAAATTTTGGTATAAATAAATAAGAAGCAACAAAGTTTTTCCATTTTTACATATGATAATAAAATTTTGGTTCTAAGTTTGCCAGGTAGTACAGGCTATTTCATCATGAGGGGGCTTATATAGAACTCCCTGTTTACATATGATACTAAAATTTTGGTTCTAAGTTTCCCAGGTAGTTACAATCATTGATGCTTTTGTACTTCCTACATACAAACTATTAAATGATTTACTAAGATGCCTACTAAGTGATTGTTTCTTTCTATGTGCACAATGTGTTAGTGCGTACAATATCCAAAATGATACAAAAAAATGGCACCAACAAGCTGATCAATCTCCTTCCTCTTCCCATGGTTCTGTGAATATGATCTTTCAAAAAGAAAATCCATTTAAGAAGTTATGTGAACAATGTTGGCTGTGAAAACAGACCACAAATGTACTGTACAAACTACAAACTATTAGGTAGGTGAGTCAGGAAATCTATGATAATATACAGCTTCTTTTCACTGAACTGAAATCCTTGAAAATAGGGGGAAAGCAATTTGAGTGCAGTACTGCTTGTTATGACGGTAGCCACAGCCAAAGCAACACCACAATAGGCTCTGAACTGAGCGGGCTTGTGGGACATGCTCCCACAGTGCCCCCTTTTTGGCATATAACATAACTTCATACTCTATGCTTTGATTAATGAAAGCTGTCAAAATTTAATAGTTCATTATGTCAACTTATAGGCAATTTTCAGAAGAAAAAAAATAATAATAAACAAATTATGGACTTGAAGTTGTGAACTATGACATAAGGGTTGAGGCTGGTTGTTCATTCTGGTGGGTTATGCAATAGCCAAGCAACTTCATCAAACAGGTCTTGATAGCAAAGTTTATAATAAATTTTAAATTTAATTCTATATTCAATCACATTATGTAATTTATAAAGGTTGTTAAGAAACTGCATCAGTAAGATAATAACCAGTACTATAGTAACCAAGTACAAGTAAACCATAAGTGACTCATGGTTCAAATGTTGGCTATATGAGTCGACCCTTAGACGTGTTTTATAAAATCTAGTTACCAGATATCAAGATTGATTTTTTACAAGTTAGGTTCCCTTAGATGTGTTTTTTTAAATCTGATTACCAGGTATCAAGATCGATCTTTTTACCAGTTCCATTACCAGCATGTTCTGTTACCATAAGTTAATAGTTCATAATGTGGATTTAGAGGCAATTTTCAAAAAAAAAAAAAACACTAATAAACAAATTAAAGACTTGAAGTTATGAACTAAGACATAAGGATTGAGGCTGGTTGTTCACTCTGGGGAGTTATACACTTGCCAAGCAACTTCATCAACCATGTCTTGATAGCAAAGTCTAAGAAATTTAAAATTTAATTATATATTTAATCATATTATGTGATTTCTAGAGGTTGGTAGGGAACTGCTTCAGTAAGATGATAACCAGTACTATACTAACCAAGTACAAGGAAACTATAAGTGAGTCAGTGTTCAAATATTGACTATATGAGTTATCAATCTTATAACAGTTCAGTTCCCAGCATGTTCTGTTACTGTAAGCTTTTGCTTCCAATGGTAGATGACAGAGAGGCTATGAAGCACCTCTAAACGAGCCTGCTTCAGGCATCCCAAGGTTGGACTTCAGAATCATTCTTGGGCCTTGCTTGTATAAATGAATCCACACACCAATTGCCCTCAATCCATGGGTTTCTTTCTTACACTTTTTTCTTTTTAAGTTTTAAATATAATAAGAATCTTTAATAGTATTAGGTCTTTTTTTTATTGACCTCATTATGGGCTGATGCCCATAGCACAAACTCTTATATCTTCTTCCTGAACCTCCTTAGCACGATTCTCATTATACTTGTCTCCTATCTTCTTGCTTGTAGCTTTAATATTTTTGGTTCAAAGACCATACTATTTTGTCTTTTTGGCTTATTCAACCTTCGTGATTGTGGTGGAGGAGGTCAATATTGCTTGCCTTTGTATTTCTACTTGTGTGCTACAAAACTATATCACTTGTCTTCTTCATCTGCTCTTCCTAATAGTTTCTCAGGTAAAATGCTATTGGTGTATGCACATATATCATAGGTTTCTTATTTCTTTCTTACTAATTCCAAAAGATTTAGTTCATATGTTAACATGGGTTTATTTTATTCACAGAAAATTGATGGATGCAAATGATTTAGAGCTCTAGTTTGAAATCAAGCATTGAAATATATTTGGTTATTATTAAGTTTCAGACAACGCTATATTTTTTTGGAGATGCTGTACCTGAAATTGTGGACAACGAATCTCTAACATAATCTCTTTCTCCAGGAGGCCAATAAGCATCCGAAACGTAAAAAACATTGTAATGGATCACACCAATGAAATCAAAAGAAGCCTTTAACTTTTTAGATTGCTGTTTGCTGAAAGTAGGCAATCTTGAACCTACCATCTCCTTCATCAGAGAAGGGTAGTCTCCAAACACAATGGGGTCTATGAACCTGTTAAGGACAGAGAAAACATTAGAATGAGTTCTAATTATGCTACACAAACCATTTAATTAGTGTTGACAAGTTAAAACACTCACCAACCAAGTTGAAAAATAAGTGTTCTTTGAGTTGCAACTAAGTCTTTGGTTGTGTTTGTCATTGGTTCAAACCATGCTGTGAAAAGAGCTAGACCAATAAAACCCTTCTGTTTCTCCTGCATTTGATAACGTATCGTAAGAGCCTATAAGTTGAGCTTAAATTATCTGTGCAAGGGTGAGAAAGATAAGGCATAGAGTTGAATGTGCACATAGGGTAAATAAATGTGAAGTGATTCATACAAAGGGGAGGAATATGACAAAAACGTCATTAGCTCATAATTAATCTTTGGAAAATCTTAACATGAAAACTGATGAGTTCATCAGTTTGTACCCTAATGTTAACTAAGATACTGGAAAAGTTTTTGTGCTTTTTACCTCATAAACCTTTCTTACATGAATTGTTATCAATCTAAGACTATTGAACACAAATCAAAATAAGATTACTGTAAAAAAATTTAAGACAATGGAAACAGATAATCAAAGATAAAACACACATGCAACACTAAATAACAAAGAAAGAATATAGTGTATAACACAATTGAAGAAGATATCCAAACATCCAACACATCCATGCAGTACAATAGGAAAAGCCATCCAAAATGTCATAGAGAACAGAGGTATCGACATGAAAATACAATCTAGGTGCTAGTTGTGATCCATTTATGAGTTGAGTTCAGTGTAATATATCCTACCTTAGTTCCATCCTCATGCAATGTTAGACTTCTGCATGTGCAAAAACAATAAAGCTAGTTGTGAGTCTTGCACCAGTTTGGGAAAATAGTCATCCCTCAAATATTGGTTTCTAAAGCCAAAACTAAGGTCCTAACATGTGTAGAAAGAGCGAAGTCTGATGGAAGTTCCAAGATATTTTTCTAGAATAGTTAAATTTGTAAGACCCTGACATCTAAGACGAATGGGAGAAAGATTATTTGTGGCTCCAAAAGAGCTCATTTCCCTAAAAGCTTTCTAGATAATAAAGAACAACCTTAGGGACTTACACATATAAACTCTACCGGCAACTTGGAGTCTCAAGTTTTGATTGAGCTTGCTTTAGACTTTGGGATTGCTATATGACTGATTTGAAGGAGGGGAAGTAAGTCCCTTGCTCCTACTGAGACATAACTATTGAGTCCCCTGACAATTTTTAAAGGGTGGTGTCTTCTCACATGATAGTTAGTAGATGTCTTTTTGCTTCTTGGCTAGCCCTTTTCATTTGGTTATAACTATAAGAGCCACATTGAAAGATAATATACAACCCTCTCCTTCAATGGCACTTTGTTGTCCCTTCAAACTCTGAACCAGGGTTTAAGTTTATATTTCGTACTTGCAGTTGTGGGGAATTCTCTTTACTTTCTCTCCCAGTAGGGCTTTTCGAAGTGAATTTACAGGAAGACCCTAGGTCTATATGTTTGCAGGGATCTAACGAGATATTGATTGAGGAGATTTGATGCTTCTAGGGAAACTACATGAAAATCATTGTTTGGATTCATATATACGGACTTCCTTCTGATGTTTGAAACTAGTATGTTTTGGGTAGATAGGTCACCCTCCGTATGATTTAAATTATATTGATTTAGGAATAATGCAGAAATCTTACGTTTCCTTTGCTAAAATTTGTCTATATTTTAATTTGAACAACCATTGACAGAAAGAGGTAACATTGATGGTGGATAATTTTTTATGACAAAGGGTTTGAGCTAAAATTAAGTGTCTTTAGGAGCCACTTTTGTCATGAGCAAGCACCTAGAATAGGATTGTAGGGAGCGCACTTCTTAAATTAATCTGATCCAAAATAAGATTAGGAAGATGATTTCATAATTTTCAAGATTTTCCTTCTGAGTGTTAATTGTACTCTCTTTGTTGCTTGAGGATTGTAATAGGAAAAATTCTTTAAAAAGAATCGTTCATATTCAAGATGTATCTTAAAACCTTACCACATATTGTTCCTACTTAAAGAAGCTATGGCTTTCAAGGATACCCTATTGTTCTTTACAAGTGTTACCAAAAATACAGGTAAGCGTGAGAAATAAAAAAAAATTCCTACCCAAAAGGAAGTCCCATTAGATAATGCTGGTTGGCCAGAAGTTCAGATTTTGATGTTGGAACCCTTCCAAATTAACATTTGGCAGTTTTTTTTGTCACTAGAAAAGAAAATTCAGCTTTTCACTAGGAGCCACTTTTGTCATGAGTGTTACCAGAAAACAGGTAAGCATGAGAAATAAAAAAATTCCTTCGCAAAAGGAAGTCATACCCCTGGGCACTGGGCTGGGTCGTGGGGATACCCCTGAGTCATCAGCCAAAAAAAAGGAAGTCCCATTAAGTAATGGTTATTAGCCAGAAGTTCAGATTTTGATGTTGGGACCCTTCCAAATTAACATTTGTGAGTTCTTTTTTTCACTAGAAAAGAAAATTCAGCTTTTCACTAGGAGCCACTCTTGTCATGAGCGAGCGCCTAGAATAGGATTGTAGGGAACACACTTCTTAAAGTTAAATTAATCTGATCCAAAATAAGATTTATAGAGAATGCACTTCTTAAATTAATCTGATCCAAAATAAGATTAAGAAGATGATTTCAAAATTTTCAAGATTTTCCTTCTTTGAGTGTTAACTATACTCTCTTTGTTCCTTGAGGATTGTAATAGGGAAAATTCATTAAAGGGAATCTTTTATATTCAAGATGTATCTTAAAACCCTACCACATATTGTTCCTACTTAAAGAAGCTATGGCTTTCAAGAATACCCTATTATTTTTTGCAAGTGTTACCAGAAAACAGGTAAGCATGAGAAATAAAATAAAAAAACCTACCCAAAAGGAAGTCCCATTAAGTAATGGTTATTGGCCAGAAGTTCAGATTTTGATTTTGGGACCCTTCCAAATGAACATTTGAGAGTTCTTTTTTCAATAGAAAAGAAAATTCAGCTTTTCAGAAAGATCTCATGGAAACACTAGAATCAAAGCATGCTTCTTGGAAGGGAAAATGTTTGTCCTTTTCAAAAAAGTTTCAAGTTATTCAGTCTGTTTTCCAAGCAGAACGATTTTCAATCTTTTCTTTTTTGATGTGCAAATTCCAAACAAAGATCCCAAAAATATCTCACAAATATTGCTTTTTAATAATGGTTGGAAGGAGGTTTCAGAGGTTTGTGAGGATCCCTTTGTGTCCTGGAATAAGATACATACTTCAAAAAGCTGTGAAGGGGCAAGTATAAGGAAATGAAGCCAGTCAGCAAAGCTCTCAGATTTAACTTTTTGGAGATTGCTCAAGGAAAATTTCATCGTTGAAAAATTATTTTAAGAATTAATATTTGCCTCTTGATACATGGCCAAAGGCTATCACATCTGTAATTTCATGTGCTCTTGCAGAGACTTGATAGGTAATTAATTACCTTTATCAGAATATTAGAGAAGGGAACTCTAGATGGAACTGAGACAGATGGAAATCCATTGCTTTTTAGTCCTGGCATGAAATTCGTAAAGGAAGTATTAGCAGAAAGATGGGAGCACCTAGCAAAGTGGAGAGATCAAACTAAAAACTGTCTCCGGAGGTAACCCCTTTATTATTTATAAGCATTGGAGATGTTTAGGGGCCGTTGACCTGGGGCGTATTGCTGATCAGGAAGATTTTATGGACCTTGGGCACATACTTTAGAATTCCTGATGTTCAGGAATTAGATAATTAAGAGTGGGCTGGCAGTAAAATTGGGGGTACTCTGTGAAGGAATGTTATTTATTCTCTCTTCTCAAGGCAACCATCAAAAAAAGACAACCATGGGGTAGCATTTGGGTGAAGTAAAGCTCCAAAATGAACCAGACTTGAGTAAGCCCTCATAATATCAGATTCCTGATGGATGGATGGTCTTTATTGCCATTTTTATAACAGTTAAAGCCAATTGGAAAGTGATTCCTGTAATTATTTGGCACATTTATAAGGAATGAAACTGCAGGATCTTTAAAGCATCAGGTATGAAGTTGGAGAGATTTCTCTCAAATTGGAAGTGGCTATTTCTGAAGCAAAACTCAAATGCTGTACCAGAGCAACGGGCCTTGCTTAGATCTGATAGGTATATTGTGAGCAACTGGTCAGACATTCTTAAGCCTTCTTCTAAGGATCCTATAATTGAGGGCAGAAGAGAGAATGCATCAAGCAGAAGCTTCCAAGGAAAATATTAGCAGGGCTGGTATAGGTGGTGGTAATAAGAATAGAAAAGGTAAAGTGGTTCGTTTTTATCCTACTGGATTCACAGAGCAATAACAATGAAGCTAAAGCGCTCTCGTTAGGGGCTTCCAATTGGCCTTAGGAATCATATTGTGGAAGAAAACTCTTTAATCGTGCAATGAACAAGTACTTTATCTCAAATTGCCTTCTAACATAGATAAGAGTGCCCTCTTTGACAACATTTCCTTCTCTCACTGTAATTGACTCAAAAGAAAGGCCAAGTGGATCTCAAGTATTATGAAGAGATGGTGAGTGAGGAGGGGACTAGAAAGTATTGTACTAAAGGATGCCCTAGATAGAAATGCAATCTTGGTCTTCTTTAACTCCTTTTCCTGCCACCTTGGGATCCTCAAAAAAAGAGAAAGCATGGTTCTGAGCTTGACAGCTTGTCCTATCTCAATTCATATGTCAGAAGCTGGAGAAACTTCTATTTTGAAGTCAGTTTTTTAATAATTTTTTAAATTCTCTATCTTCTTTTTGTTGCTTATCCCCTATAAATGGCTGCTCTGTGATGGCTGTTGGGTTCCCCAGCTTTCCATATACCCTGAGAAGGTTCTTTGGATCATCCTTCAGGCCTTGCTCCCTTTTCCTTGCCTAAACACCAGTATTTGTGTTCAGCTCAGAGGACTTCAATTTCTTCTATTTTCATAGTTGAGGCATTTAGTGCCAGGCTAGGTTTTCCTTGTTGGAAGTATGTTGATAACCTGGAGGTCTTATTCCTGCACCTTCCTAGACCATTTTCTTTGGTTGCACATGTTCTTTATGTTGCCAGAGTGTTGTCATCATGCCCTGTTTGCTTGCTGGAGTATTCAGCTGATAATATGGTTCTTGATGAATAACCAGTAATGAACTTCTGTGTTAGTTCTTGAAGAATGGAATTTTTCTTCAGGTTTTCTCATCTAACTGCTAAAATTTGCATGATTGCTGGTCTCACATTTTAAAAGCAAATCAGGATGACAATAATTAAAAAATACTGTGCTTTACAGTCAACCCTTGATGGCTGGAAACCTTCTTTAGATTTACTGATGGCACATTCCTACATTCCCATGGTCGATGAATGATTCCACAACTGGTTTCAGACGATTAAGCAACGTAGACGGCTATTTGTGGCTCAGCTTGAAAGAATATGGTTTGGAAATGTATTGCCAGTTGTTG